>PVIJ01004642.1:0-114635 GCA_004024925.1 Scalopus aquaticus
ATGTGGTACATATACACAATGGAGTACTATTCAGCATGGAAAGAAGATAAACACATGCAATTTGCAGAGACATGGATGGAATTAGAGGGAATCATACTCAGTGAAATAAGCCAGAAAGAAAAAGAAAAATATCGAATGGTTTCACTTATAACAGGACTATAGGGAGGCCGGGTGGGAGAGAGACACTCAGCGGTGGGGGGGTGGGGGGAGGGGAGGATAAGGGCACAAAATGGAAGAGAAGAGAATACAGGGGACCATGGAGATGGATCACGGGTGAATTGGTGGTGGGCTGCCCAAGGGGAATACAAAATGTAAAAGACATAAATAACAATAAAAAAAAGAAAAAAAAAGAAAAAAAAATACATGATATAACAGAATACTATTCAGTAACCAAAAGGATAAACTCATGCCATTTGCAGCAACATGGATGGAACTGGAAGGGATCATGCTCTGTGAAGCAAGTCAGAAGGAAAGAAAAATATCAGACGGTGTCACTTATAGGAGGAACACAGGGGAAACAAACAAGGGATTAGGGGGAAAAAAGACAAAAATAGCAGGCAAACTACAAATAAGAGACATTCGGCTGGGGAGAGGGAACAAAACATAGTAGAGAAGAGCACAAGAGACTATGGTAATGGTTCCTAGATGTCTCCCTGGTAGTGATTTTATGGGGAGTACACCTGAGAGGAAAATATATGATGATGTAAAAAGTATATAAATTTAAAAATATGTGATAATTCAAAAACCTGTATCATATCTGAGTTGAGTTCTGATGCTTGTTTTGTTTCTTTAGACTAATTGCCTAATAATTTCCTTATTATTGAAAGGCAGACATGATGTATAAGGTAAGACAAACTGAGGTTAAAAAAAACCCCAGGAGATTAGTGTAAGGTTTTATATTAATATGGCCAGGAGGTGAGCTATGCTTAACATTAGCTCTAATATTTGGAGGTTTTCATTTGCTATAATGTCTTTGTTTTTGTTTCCTCTGTTTACTTTGGGTTTCCTTAGAAACTTCTTAAATGGTCTGAGTCCTAAAATCCAGTTAGCACATTGAAGGTCTCTTGATATGGTGATTAAGATGTGAGGTAAAGGGGAACATTCTATAATCCTGTATGTCTCAGTCTTAACAAAAAATATCAGAAACAACTTTTAAAGGATACTATTCACTGGGAGAATATGTTTGCTAAATATATTTGCTAAATAATCTATATAAATAATATGAAAAACTAAATAGCCAAATAATAGGCAAAGGAATGAAACAGGCAACACAGAAGGTTCTTGAAAGGCTAATGAATATATAAGTACATTGCATTTTCCTGGTAGTCAGGAACATGCAAATTGAAACGAGACAACTTTCAAACATTTTATACTGGTAAAAATTAAAAGTCTAATACTACAAAGCTTTGGCAAGGATGTTGAAAGAGATCTCGGAAAGCCTGTTCACTGAAAGTTGAGATAACACAGCCTATTATCACAGTAATTCCACTCCTTGGTATGTAATCAACAACAGTGCTTCTTAAAAGGTCACTTTCAGACCAGCAGTAGCATCATCTCCTGGGAACTTATTGAAAATGCAAATTCTCAAACTGTATTCCAGATTCACTGACTAAAAATTCTGGGGGTGGATCCTAGCAATCTGTGTCTTAACAAGTCTTCTAGATGATCCCAGTGTACATTAAGAATACCCAAAGGATACAAAAACACTAATCCGAAAGGATACACGCACCCGTATGTTCACTGCGGCACTATTCACAATAGCAAAGGTATGGAAGCAACCCAGATGTCCAAAAATAGATGACTGGATCAAGAAGACGTGGTACATATACACAATGGAATACTATTCAGCATGGAAAGAAGATAAACACATGCAATTTGCAGCGACATGGATGGAATTAGAAGGGATCATACTCAGTGAAATAAGCCAGAAAGAAAGAGAAAAATATCGAATGGTTTCACTTATAACAGGACTATAGGGAGGCCGGGTGGGAGAGAGACAATCAGTGGGGAGGGGGGGAGGAGGGAGGCAGAGGGAGGGAAGGAAAAGGGCACAAAATGGAATAGAAAAGAACACAAGGAACCATGGAGATAGATCACAGGTGAATTGGTGGTGGGCTACCCAAGGGGAATACAAAATGTAAAAGACATAAATAACAATAAAAATATATATTAATAAAAAAAAAGAATAACTGTAATAGAGCAACACACTCCCAATTTTTTTCACTGAGGTCCACAGGAAGAAATGCATTCTACATTATGGCCCACATACACATTACATATGACACACACACACACACACACACAGAGGAAACAAAAGTTTCAAGAAACAGTATTTTCCCTTACTCTGAAGAATGCAGTTTGATATGTTCTATTTCATTTTCTTTTTAAAAATTGCTGGTTGTGACCTACTGATTATAACCTAAAGTTTAAAAAGCTGTCCTAGAGAAACTCTTGATGAACCATAAGGTTTGCTGAAAAACAGTCTGTAATAGCAAAAAACAGAAAGAAAAAATCTCCAGGAGAATGGATAAATGAATTATAATACATTTCCATAACAGAACAGAGGATTGTTCTTTATATATTAGAAATTTCAAAAACATTATGGATATTCAGTCATAAAAACCAGTTGTAGAAGGATCTATAGAGTATATCAACTACATAGTTTTAAAATATGTAAAACTATAAATATATAGATATGTAGTAAAAATACTAAAACATCCATGGGAATAATAGCAAATTCAAGATAGTGATTTCCTCTGGAAAGGAAAAAGGCGGATGGGATTGTTAAGGGATATACGGAAGGCTTCCGGTGTCTTTATAAGGCTTTACTATTTTTTAAATTAAACAGATATGGAATAAACTATTAAGAATTAATAAAGATAGCTGGCTGGCTAGAAAGGTTGTTTGATATATTATTCTCCATAGCTTTTCATATTAGTAATATTTAATAATAATTTTTTAAAGATTCAACTATCGAACTAACAGCAAGAATATATTAGAAGTGTAGTCACTCAATGGAAATTGCTTCAGTATCCGTCAGTTATAATGCCTTTAAAGAAAAAAAAAATTCAGGGACAGCTAGAAGGAAACATTAATTTTTGTTGTTTTTTTATTGTCTTTTTTTTTTTTCAAATTAGACACGACTAAGTTTATGATCTAGGAGCTTGTGTTGCCTCTTTGGGTGATATGTTAATGAAGTTTTCCATTCTCAACATAACATATACCATGATATGGAATAATGACCTGAGCAATAAAACAAACATTACTGACAACTTTACTTAAATATTTGCCCATTTCTTGAGGCTTATAGGCCTTATGCTTTCAATTTGTGTTTAGTTGCCAGCAACCTAAATCACATGTCATATGAAAGTGAGACAGAGCATTCTGAAGAGAAAATTCATGTGCTAACAGTAAATTCTACAACCATGGGACCAATTATTGACTAATTCCAGAGGTACCATGATTACTAGACATGGTAGTCCTATGAATACTACTTGTTTTATTACCAGCCTAGGAAATTGGAGGTTACTTTTCCTTCATATTGGGATTTCTAGTGCGTATACACTAGGATCACGTCAAGATTTCTTTAAAATTCCAAGGACATTAGAAAACCACAAAGAACATTACAGGAAATACGCTACTTAAATACTATGTAGAAATTGAATAGTCAAAGTTAAGAAAAACACAATCACTATGCTTATGTCATGACTCTTTGGTATAATCAAAGCTAATTTAAAAGTATTACTTAAGGTAGAGGTAAATAAAAATGAAAATAACCCATTTTTTACTTGGTTTCGCCTATACCTTGTTTGGTTCCCCTGGATTATATGAAGAAAACATAGGAATTTTTCGGATCTCTTCCTCTGACAAACGATTTCTCTGGATCTCATCTTCAGGGACAAATTCTATTGGCTGCGTCAGCTTCTTAGGCCCAGTCCAACACTGCTCAGGTGAATTATCAATAACTTTTGCCACATGGAGACTGGGACCTTTACCCTGTGCTGCCTGTTTTCCCTTGTCCTGGAGTAATGACGGGTTCTCAGCTGTGCCACTATCACCCACTGATGTAGCTGAGACCAGTGAGTGGGAAGCAAAGGGTTCACCTCTCATAAGTTGGAACTCTTCAAGACGTTTTTTCATTATCATTTCTTGGTAAAAATTTTCCAGGTTGTTCATGGGATCACCTTTGTTCTTCTTTTGGGGTTCATCTGGATTAAGACAAAGAGATAGGGAAGTTCTACAAAGCCTACCAATACAATCTTTGACAAATTAATAAAAATTAAATCTTGGATCTCAGATATAGCAATTCTGCTATTTAGAACCTGTGACAAATGACAATCATATATAGCTATTTTATTATAGTTCATCTCAAGCAGGGCCAGAACTATAGCAAGGCAAGTGGGGCAAGGCAACTAGGGTACACAATTTAAGGAGATGTCCACTTTTAGGGCCATACAAGTACATGCTCATCTAACTGATAAGGACATTTTAAAAATGGAAGTAGCATGATATTATCCCACTTTACAACGTTAGTAATTCCTTAGTATCTCCTAATACCAGTTCATGTTCAAATGGCCCTGATTATCTCAAAGATATATTTTTTAATTTGGTTGTTTAATTGGGGATCTAAACCAGCCTTGGGCTATTTTATCTATTAAGCCTCTTATTTTAAAACAATGCCCATCTTTCCCACCCCTCAAACCTATTTTTCTCCCATCTCATTGATTTAGTAAAGAAACCACATCATTTGTTCTTAGAACAAATGAATTTGGTTGTTCATCATAGCATTAATTTGTTCCTCAGTTCGATTTCTTATAAACTGGCAGTTAAGTGTAGATCTATGCTATCTAATACAATAGCCACTATTCACATATATCTATTTAAATTAACTTTTAAAATATCAGTTCCTCAGTTAAACTAGTGACATTCGAAGTGCTCAACAGTCAGTGTGGCAAGTGGACATCATACAGAATAAAGACCGTTTATCACCATTATAGAAAGTTGTACTAGGTAGTGCTGATTTAGATGTTTGATTAGATTCAAGTTCAGCATTTTTAGGAAAGAATCCTTCATAGATAAGATTAGTACTTCCTACTGCATCATGTCACATGGCACAGAATATTTTAGTGATGATGAAATTGATTAGTGGATTCAGGTGGTGCTAGTCTGATCCCTCTGTTATGAACTTTTCCCATTCACTTAATAATTTTGTATCTCTTGATGACCACTGCCTAGACCTATTAATTTATTAAGAACTGTAAAAAGGAGTTGCCCTGATTCTATTATTTCTTTTGCATTTACTTTCTAGAATTCTATAATGAACTTACCGTCATCAATTATTTGGTTTTCCTATATATAGTTCATACATGAAAGGCAGGATAAACTTGGATTTTTACCCAATTATTTAAAATCGACAATGTAGTAATAAGTTGGTACCTTAGAAAAGCCCAAAGGTGACCAACAATTATTTTTAGTATAATTGTGAAATCATGTATTTTCATACATTTGATTTGTTTCAATAAAATGTAGTCATTATTCCTTTTGGTGGTCAAATTATCCCATGAAGGACCAGTGAGAACCTCTTCAAACAGGTTCGTGTGTTTCTTCCCAGTTTTCTGGCATAGCAAGATGCACATCTCCTGACCCAAACCTGGCCTATTTCTAAAGGACTCCCTGCTCCTGTTGGTGGGGAATGATACTTGGAATCCACAGTGTGTTGCTAGGTGTGCTCACTGTAACTGAGTTGTTGCTGTTTCTGGCCCTTTTCAGTTGGACAAGGCTAGGAAATTTTTTTTTAAAGAGAATTATAAATCATAAACCCACTCTAGTATTTCTACTTCAAATTCATTATTACAAGAATTTTTTCAGGCTCTTTGATTTTAGACTTGTATCTCTTTACATACATGCTTAAAATATTGGTTCCTAATGATATTAACAAAATTATTTGTTAGTTTTTTCCTACAATGTATTTATAGAATTTTAAAAAGTCAGTAACAATACTAAATATGTCCATCAACAATAAACTACTAAATACAGTTTTATGTTTCTTTACAATTACTTTTGTCTTTAAAATCTATTCCATTAGGGATGTACAAATATTGTTTTTAAAAAACTGTTTTCTCTGTATGGTTATGCTACCAGCTTTATTTATAGTTAGGTTCATTTGTTTCAGGTTGTTTATGAATTTAAGGGATCTAGTGTTTCCTCTTTTTGATTAAACTTTTAAAACTATACAAAATACTTATATGGCTCTAAAGTGAGAACTGTGTTACATAGTACCTTCACAGAAGTCTTACTTCCAGCTCTGTCTCCTTCACCCCATTCCTTTCCTTCCCCATAAACAATGATTTTTTGTTAGGTTTTAGTTTTATGGTACCACTGTTGCTTTTTTGAAAATATAAGCAAACGGACACACACGCCACCCAGATATACTTATGCATATAACTCACTAGTTATTCCCTTCTCCTAAATAAAAGGTAATTTACTATAAACACTGTTCTATAACTTCTTTTTTATACTTAACAAAACATCCTGGAGAGAACTCCAAATTAGTGTAAGAGCTCTTCTCCTTCCCTCTCCTAGCTGCATAACAATTTACTGTGTGGAAGTAACAGTTTATTCAACTACTCTCCTACTGATGCACATTGATATGGTCTCTAGTCTTTCGTTGTTTTGAATAATGTCCTGACAGTCTTCTGCATACAGGATTTTATATATTTTTCCAGTCTATCTTTGAAATAGATTCCAAGAGGTAGCATTGCTCAGACAAAGGGTAAATATTTATGTATTTTTTTCTATGTATTGCTAAAATACATTTTGTAGGAGTTGTACTATTCTACATTTCCACCAGCAAGATATAAGAGAATTTATGGAAGGCGTTCTTAAGACTCCAAAAGCACTCACCACAAAGAAAAATACTGACAAATTAAGCTACATTAAAATTACAAACTGTTCATCAAAAATATCATAAAGGGATAGAAAAGCCACAGAATTAGAAAAAATAATTGTTGTACATATAACTTATAAAGGACACAACCATTAGGAAAGTGGGGAAAGATTTATTACCTCACAGAAGAGGAAATGCACATGGCCAGTAAATACATGCAAATGTGCCCTATCATATTAGAAATCAGGGAAATACTAATTAATAAGAGAATCAGTTATTAATGGAAAACTGCCATATTGGCAAAAAATTAAAAAATGCTAATACTGTATCAGTGAAACTGCAGAGTAAATGGAACCTCATACACTGCTTGTAGGAATATACAGTCACAGGGCACATACTAATGTTGAATTATATGCTCATAATACAACCCACAAATTATGTGTGTATGTGTTCACATACATACACGCTAGAAAAACTGGGGCATATGTATACCAAGATACAATAGTAAAGAAAATGCTTAGATCAGTGCTATTTAAAATAGCTTGAAACTAGCAAAAATGCAAATGAATATCTAAAAGGATCCAGTTACAAAACTGTATTAGTTTTATATAATGAAATACTATACTATATAATGAGATACTACATTGCAGCTACATATGACTAAGCTGGATGAATATACTAATGCATATACTAAAAAATATTTATTCAGTAACTATTATGATCCAGATACTATTCTAGATTCTTGGGATACATTAATAAATAAAACAATGATCCCTTCATAGAGCTCAGTAAATTACATGGTAAGTAAAGGTTATGAGTGCTATGAAAAAGGAAAAATACAGCAGGGTAAGAGGTGATTAGAAGTGTTAGGGGATGGCAGTAAAGGTAGGTGCAATTTAATGTTGTATTGGTCTAACTTAAAAAGTGACATTTGAGAGGAAACTTAAGCAAAGCAAGATAATCATGTTGGTATTAGAGGGCCCAAAGACTGGAGTATGTCTCAAAAGTTCTTAAAAAGGGCCTCCCTGGTGGCACAGTGGTTAAGCGCTGTGCTGTGGAGCTGTCGGCAGCAGCGCACGAGTTCGACGCCCGGCCAGGGAGAATCCCACATGGCATGGCAGACCTCTCCTGCTTTGCCCGCTGCTCCCCTCAGCAGTGTATTTCTGATATGCCTGTTCTGCTACCCGCTCTGTCTCTGGTGAACCCTCTCGCCGCCCCACGCCTCTGGCCTGTACCCCAGCTTGTATGTATAAATAAAAAATAAATATTTAAAAAAAAAAGTTCTTAAAAGTCTAAAATCATACAAAGTATGTTCTCCACCTACAAAACATTAAAGATCCACTACTGGAAGAAATTTTGGAAAACACAAATATTTGGATTTAAGCAACACACTTTAGGAAACTGAAAAAGAGTAAACACAAACTAAACGGAAGGAAGAAAATGATAGAGACTAGGGAATAAATCAGTATAATAGAAAGCAGAAAAATAGAGATCAATGAAAGTAAAAGTTGGTTCTTTGAGAAGTTTAACAAAATGGCTAACCTTTAGCTTTTAAATTGACCACAAAAACAAGACAAAGCAAAAATGACTAAAATCAAAAATTAAGAGGAAGCATCCTTACTGACCCTAAAGAAAAAGAAATAATTGGAAGGTGATACTATAGTTTACTTTTGGCCAACATATTAGAATGCTTGGATGAAAGGACAAATTCATAGAAAGATACAAATTAGAAAGCTGACTCAAGAAAAAAGAACAGCTGATTAAGCCTACAATAATAGGTTTAACTAGCAACCAACAATTATATGTTATATGGCCAAAGGAACTTTTCCGTGTGATTTAGTTATGCATCTTGAGATAGGGACATTATATTGGATTACTTTGTGGGTCCAATGTAATCACAGAAGTCCTCAAAAGAAGAGGGTAGGAGCATCAGAGAGGGAATAGGAGCCGTGGTGATAGAAATAGAGGTTGGAAAAATGTGGGAAAATGAGTTAAGGAATGTAGGTGGATACTAGAAGCTGGAAAAGGCTTCCCTTAAAACTCCAGAAGAAATACAACCATGTGTACAACATGATTTGAGAACTGACCTCTAGAAATTTAAGAGGAAAAAATATACATTGTTTAAAGTCACTCTAAGTTTATGGTAATTACTTCCAGCACCATTGGAAAGTAAAAGATTGCTAAAGAACATTATAAAAAACCTAGAGCTGAGATCAAATGGAATTTTTCTCCCTAATACTGGGAACAAACCAAGATGTCTGCTCTCACCTCACCACTTTCATTCAATGTTATACTGAAACTTTTAGACAATGTGAGGAACCCCCCCCCAAATAATAAAGCATTCAGATTAGAAAAGAAATAAAACTGTCTTTATCCATGGGAAACATGATTACCTACATAAAAAATCCTAAGGTAGCCACAATTTAGCTACTAGAACTAACAAAAAAGTTTAGTTACAGAATATGAGATCAATAAACTATATCAACTGTATTTCTATATACTTGTATGCAATAATCAGAAAATGAAATAAGGAGGCAATTCTATTCACAAGAGCATAGAAAGAAATTAATAAAGCATAAGATCTGCAAACTGAAAATCACAAAACATTGCTGAAATAAATGGAAGAGCTAAATAAATGAAATCATTCCATGTTTATGGATTAGAATATTCAATACTATTAAAATGACAATTTTCCCCAAAATGGAGTATAGATTCAGCATAACCCTCATCAAATTCCAGCAAGCATGTTTTCTGTAGAAAGCTTAACAGGCTGCTTCTAAAATCTACACTGACAAGCAAGGGACCTAGAATAGCCCAAAGCAATTTTGAAAGAGTAACAAAGTTGGAGGAGTTACACTACCCAATTTCAAAACTCACATAAAGGTAGAGATTCAGAGCATAAGGATAATCGTATAGATCAATGGAACCAAACTTAGTATCTGGAAATATACTCTTACTTTTATGGCCAACAGATTTTCTCCTAAGGTTCCAAGACAATGCAACAGGGAAGGAATAACTTTTACAATAAATATTGCTCTAACAACTGAATATCCATACTCAAAAATATGGATTTGGACCCTTCACCTAGAAAAAATAACTCAAAATGGACAATAGATGCAGTTATAAGAGCTAAAACTATAATCTAGAAGAAAACATAAGGACAGTATCTTTCTTGTTTTGAGTTCTGCGATGTCTTCTTAGATCTGATGCCAAAAGCAAAAGTCATAAAGGAATAATCTGAGAAACTGAACTTCAAGACACCATTAAGAAAATAAAGACAAACTACAGATTGGAAGAAATATTTTCAAATTATATACCTTACATAGGACTTCAGCAAACACAAAGAAGTCTTATTAGCCGATACTAAGAAAATAAAAAACCAAATCAAAAATTGTATAAACGATTTGAATAGACATCTCATCAAAGACATAAGAATGTCTAATAAGCCCAGATGAAAAAGTACTCAAATTAAAACTACAATGAGATATCAATGCATACCCACTAGAATGACCATAATAAAAACAAAAAGGCAATAACAAGTGTTGGCAAGGATTCAGAAAAATAGGAACACTTTAACATTGCTGATGAGAAAGTAAAACAGTATAACCATATTGGAAAACAGTCTGACAGTTCCTCAAAGCTTATATATAGAGTTACCATATGACCCAAAAATTCCATTCACTCGAAAGACATGAAAATAAGGCAACACAAAATTTGCCCATAAATTTTATACAAGCATTATTCAGAATAGCCAAATATGTCCATTATGGAAACAACCCAAATGTCATCAGGCAGTAGTAGGATTGTTCTTCTGTAACAGATATCAAGACATTAAAAAGCTAAGCAATGTGATATTGGTTCTGGAATTGACAAAAGACCAAAGGAACAATAGAGAAACTAGAAAAACACCCATGCATATATGGACATCTGATACACGACAGAACTAGCAATACAGTAACAACGAAGGGACATTTTCAATATATTATAGTGGGATGAAGAGTTCTCTGTATTTAAAAAAACAACTCGAATCTTACTTCTTACCATATACTTAAATCAGTTCCAGATTGATTAAAGATTTAAATGTTAAAGACAGCCAATGTAAAACTTTTAGAATAAAGAGTATCTTCCTGAGTTCATGTAGGGAAGGATTTATTAAAGAAAACATAAAAAGCACTAACTAAAAAGAAAAAAGACTAAAATTACATAAAAATGAAGACTTTTTATTCATCAAAAGACACTATGAAGACAATAAAATGATAAGGCACGGAATGGTAACAAACATTTTCAATACATATAAACAACAGAGTGCAAGAGTCCATAAAAACAAAGAACCTGCACAAATTTATAAGAAAAATATGCAAGATTAGAGAAGATATTTGGAGACAGACTATTAAGGACATATAAACCCAACACTTTCCAAGTTTCATCTTTCCTATAGAGTACTATAGCTAAGTAGCAATCACTGAGTATCACTGGGCTTTGGGGCGACGCTACTGCTTTTTTTTTTTTAAGAAAATGTATTTATTTATGCATACAAGAGCTGGGGTGCAGGCCAGAAGTGTGCGGGAGGGGTGAGCGGATTCACCAGAGACAGAGTGGGGAGCAGAACAGGCAGATCTACCGAAGTACACTGCTGAGGGGAGCACTGGGTGAGACAGGAGAGGTCTGCTGCTCCATGTGGGAAGCTCCCTGGCCATGGATCGGACTCGTGCTGCTGTGGCTGCGGACAGCTTCATAGTGCTGAGACTTAACCAGCTGCACCACCAGGGAGGCCCTACACTACTGCTTTGATACACGCCTAAAGTGTTGTCTGAACCAAAACTGCATCTGGACACAAATATAAACCATGGAAAGACAGGAAATACGCATTTCCAGGTTTACTAAATGGGCAAAGGAATTAAATAGCCACTTCATAAAGGAGGCGATCCAAATGGACAGTGAATGTGTGAGAAGGCCCATATCAAAAAGACCGGAAACAGTAAGTGCTGGTCAGGATGTGGAAAAAAAAGAGAAACCTACGTTGCTGGTGGGAATTTCATCAGGCTGATTCAGCCCTAATGAAAATACATCAAAATAAAACGCTTCTGTACAGCAAAAGAGACATTAACCAAAACTAACAGACACCCTATCAACTGTGAAAAGATCTTTGCACACAATACAACCGATAAAGGACTGGTAACAAAAATTTACAAGGAACTCACACAAGCAAAGCCAATAATTCAGTCAAAAAATGGGCAGAAGAGCTAAAAAGGCATTTCTCCAAAGAAGAAAAGCAAATGGCCAACAGGTACATGAAGAAATGTTCAACATCACTTATAATCAAGGAAATGCAAATCAAAACCACTGTGAGATACCACCTCACACCTGTGAGGATGGCACACATTAAAAATACAGGCAACAACAAATGCTGGAAAGGATGTGGAGAAAAAGGAACTCTACTACACTGCTGGTGGGAATGCGAACTGGTCCAACCATTATGGAAAACTGTATGGCGTTCCTCAAACTGCTAAAAATGGAACTTCCATATGACCCAGCAATACCACTTTTGGGAATCTACCCAAAGGACACAAAAACACTAATTCAAAAGGATACAAGCACCCATATGTTCATTGCGGCACTGTTCACAAAAGCAAAGGTATGGAAGCAACCCAGATGTTCAAAAATAGATGACTGGATCCAGAAGATGTGGTACATATACACAATGGAATACTATTCAGCATTCAAAGAAGATAAACACATGCAATTTGCAGCGACATGGATGGAATTAGAGGGGACCATACTCAGTGAAATAAGCCAGAAAGAAAGAGAAAAATATCAAATGGTTTCACTTATAATAGGACTATAAAGAAACCAAACAGGAGAGAGACACTCAGCGGGTGGGGACTGGGGGGGAGGGAAAGGTAAGGGCACGAAATGGAGTAGAAAAGAACACAAGGGACCATGGAGATGGATCACGGGTGAATTGGTGGTGGGTTACCCAAGGGTAATACAAAATGCAAAAGATATAAATAACAATAAAATATATACATTAAAAAAAACAGTATGGAGGTGTCTCAAAACATTAAACATGCACCCGCCATTCGACCCAGTAACTCCGCTCCTAGGCGTCTATGCCAAAATTCAAAAACATTAATTCAAAAGGAAACTTAAACCCCCATGTTTTATTGTAGCATGATTTATAATAACCAAATTATGGAAACAAATTAAACGCCAAAAAAAATTCAGATGAATGGATCAATAAAATGTGGTATATATAAACAGTGGAATACTACTCAGCAATCAAAAAAATAAATTCATGTCATTTGTGGCAACATGGATGGAGCTAGATGGGGTAATGCTAACTGAAAAAATTCAGAGGGAGAAAGATAAATACCAGATGGTGTCACTAATACATGGAATATGGAGCAACTAAACTAAGAATCAGATAAAGACAAGCTTAGAAACTAACCCTTGAAAGCTGACTACAGAATTGAAGCGTCCAGAGGGAGGAAGGGATAGGGAAAAGGCAAGAAAAAAGAGGGAAGGAAGCACAATAGACTATGGTGGAGGACTCTGGGTGATTTGATGGTGGGTGCACTATGGTGGCAATACCTGATAGGACATCGAGATATCTCAATTAAAAATATTACATAAATTAATTTTTAAAAATGAGGGCCTCCCTGGTGGCCTAGGGATTAAGTCTCAGTGCTATCATGGCTACCGCCTGAGATCAATCCCCAGCTAGGGAGCTGACCCACATATGGCACAGTAGACCTCTCCTGTCTCCTCTACTGCTCCCCTTAGCAGTTTATTTCAGTAGATCTGCCTGTTCTGCCCCCCACTTTGTCTCTGGTGAATCCTCTCATCCCCCCACACCTCTGGCCTACACCCCAGGTCTTCTACACAAAACACACACACACACGCGTATATATATATAAATAAAAAAAGAAAGGCTGATTTAAAAAAAACATGAAATGAGTTATTAGTTATAAAATGTGGGAGAAGGTATCTAATATCATTTGTTTTAAGAACATGAAATTAAAACTACAATGAAACAAACAATATAGGCTTGGGCTCCTGAAAAATATCAATGCCCTGAAAAAAAGACAGATAGACACATACACACACAAAGACAGGGGTACTGTTCTAAAGCAAACTATCAATAAATGCAATCTGTGACCCTTGGATTTAAAATTGAGAAACCTGATTACAAACTGCAAATTAGATATTAGTGTAACAATGTTGAGTATCTTAAGTGATGATAATATTGAGATTATATAAGAGAAAGTCTACCCATCCAAGAGCCTCAGAATGCGACTTTATTTGGAAATAGTGTCTTTGCAGACATAATTAGTGAAGATGAGATAATACTGGATTAGGTTATCCATAAGTCCAATGACTTGTCATTGGATGGACACAATGACTAGTGTCCTTTTAAAAAGGCCATGTAAAGACGGGGAGACACAGCTACACAGGGAGGTTGTGATGTGAGGACAGAATATGAGATTGAAATGATGAGTTACAACATCAACGAATGTTGGAAACCACCAGAAGCTTGAAGAGAAAAGGCATGGTCATTTCCTAGAGATTTAGAAAGTGCATGGCCCTGCCGACACTTTGATTTCAACTTCTGGCCTCCAGAACTGTGATGTGATACATTTCTGTTCTTCTAGGTCACTAGATTTATAATAAGTTGTTACGGTAGCCCTAGAAAAATAACACAGCGATTATAGAAAACCATTCCAATAAATTTTGCTGTAAGGAAAAACTACTAATACCATAATATGAATGAATCTCAAAAACAATATGCTGAGTTAAAAGATGCCTTACACAAAAAATATAAAATGTTTGGTTTCAGTTATCTGAAGTTCTAGAATAGGCAAAAATAATAGTAGGAAAACAAAGGTACTAGTTGCCTCTGGGAGGGTGGGGCAGGATTTACTGAGAAGCATGATGGAAATTTCTGAGATGACTGTAATCTGCTATACGTTGATAAGGGTTAGGATACATAGATGCAACAACGTGCTGGAGGTGGCCCAATGGTTGTGCACATCCCTTCCCTACTCCATGCTCAGTGATAACCCACTGCTCACTTGAAATCAGCCATGGTACATACATGGAACATGTACATCAAAAAAGTAACTGTCAAATGACACAACTCTGAGTCTTTTTTTTCCCCTGAGAGCTGGTTAAACATTTACCAATACATCACTACAGAGATGTATATGTTGGTTAAAAGTGAGCAAACAGACACTTAAGATTTATGGATTTGACTGTATGCAAAGTTTACATCAAAAGAAAGAAATACAAATATTTAATTCCAACTAGAAATATGCATACTGAAGTAGTTAAGGGGACCATGTCTTTACACATTTAATTTAGTTTAAATACATCAATAAAGTAAGAAGGTCTGGTAAAAGGATAGATAGGTGTGTGATAAAGTGAAATACTAATGGCAGAATCTAGTTGGTGATGTAATGGGTGTTTGTGATAATAATTTTTCAACTTTTCTATGTGTTTGAAAAATTTCACTAAAGATTGGAAAAAATCTTTTCCATTTGCATCTCTAAAATATTAACATATGTACTTAATCCTATTGTTTTAGAGCTTCAATTTTTATATTTCAGTTTTAAAACCAATTTTACTTACTATGTAATATAATGAAGGGAGAGAATCCAAACATATTGCTCAATTATATAAACAATTGAAGGGCATTTAAAAAATCATTTTTTAGTTCATGGCAGGAGTATGTACACCATGAAAACTGGCAAAGAAGCAATACTGGGAATATCTGACTAAGGTTCCCAGGAAGATCCAGCACAAAAGGTGTGACGTTTAACTTAGGTAGGAAAGATGTCTCTAGCACTGAGTAGAGTGGATAAATACGAGAATTAGGATGAAGAAGTTAGCAGAGTGCTAGCATGGGAGAAAAAGTAGATGAAGTTTCTTGCCACTGTTTACTTTGAAATCAGAAGGAAGACTATCTGCTAAAGATAATGAAATAGGAAAGATTAATGAAGAGCTTAAATAGTATTTATAAGGAATTAAAATAGAGAGCTGACAAGGAAATAGGAGACATATTGCTGAACAAGAGCGAAAATTCTAGAAATAACAGAGAGGAGGAACTTGTAGAGACATTATTCAATAACGTTATATCTTTTTTCTAGTAATGCTCAAGAGCCATGTGCAGAAATAAAGAAGCGTTGCATTGATTCAGGCTTGAGATTTTGCTGGTGGGTAATGGTTACAGGAAGCAAGGAAAATGATTCACTGGCAAGAGCCCTGGTAAAAAACAGATGGAGTCCAAGTGAGAGGTAAAAGCAAGAGAAGACAGCAAGGGCTTGACAGGAGAAAATAAAAAGGTCAAAGAACTGGAGATTCCAATGGGGTTGAAGTATGCTATAACAAGTGTTAGAGAGTTGTGAGAGCCAGAGAGTAGGGGAAAAAAAAAGATTAAGGCCAGAAAGTGCTATACTAGAGCTTAAGATTTCAGAGGAAGTATATTTCTAGAGATGGTATCATTGATTTCCCACTGATTTAAGGTTACAAAGTGGCATGTGTTGTTCCCCCAAAAGGCATATGTCAAGACACAGTAAAATCACACTTAATGAGCAACAACAACAAAAATCTTTTCAAATCATATATACAAGTGACATGGTCAAGAACACAAACTTTTGTGTAAGATAAACCTGGATTTAAGTTGTAACATTGCCACTTAATAACTGACCTTGAGAAAATCATTTATCCCTTCAGAAGCTCATTTAGTCTATAAAATGGGTACAATACTGCCACTATTTCTAGGGTTAATATAAGGCTTAAATGAATTAATGTGCAAAAAATGCTTAGCAAAAGAACTGGCACAAATTAGTCTTCAAATACTATTAGCTATTAGGATTTCTGTTTCTGAGTAAGATGAATTAAGCATACTTCAACCTGTGTTTCCCACTGAATACAATTATAAAATCTGGAGTGAAAGCATAGAACACTTAAAGGTTATGAAAAGTACATAGTAGAAGCCCAGAATTTGAAGTAACAAAGAACCCATGCCCAGATACAGTATAATCAAACTGCTGAAAAGAAAAGAAAGAGTAAAAAGAGTAGATGAATAAATAAGAGTTTAAAACTCCTTATATTTCTGGCCAACTAATTTCCCACAAAGGTACCCAAAACACTTAATTAGGAAAAGAGTCTTTTCAACTAAAGGTGCCAGTAGAATGGATATCCATATTTATTTTATTTTCACTGATCAGAAAACTTTATTTTGAAATAATTATAGATTCACTAGAAGTTGAAAAACTAATGAGAGATCCTGTGTACCAACCCCCCCCAATATATATTTTAAGTATAAAATCAAGCTAAATATTTTTGGGCCACTTTATTCCATTTAATTTTTCTTTATATATATATGTATACATAGATACACACACACACACACACACACACACACACACACACACCCTTATTTATTTGTATCTTTTACACCACTGTGCAGTCCCCATAAAATTCCCATCACCAGTTCACCCGTGAGGCATCACCATAGTCTCTTGTGCTCTTCTCTCCCCTGGTTTGATCCCTTTTCCTCCCCCTCCCTTACAGAATGTCTCTTACTTATGGTTGCCTCTAGTTTTGTTGTTTTATTATTATTATTACGATTATTTTTTTTCCTGGTCCCTTATTTGGCTCCCCTACATTCCTCCTCTAAGTGAAACCATTTGACATTTTTCTTTTTCTTTCTGGCTTATTTCACTGAGCATGATCCCTTCTAGCTCCATCCATGTTGCTGCAAATGACATGAGTTTATCTTTTTTGATTGCTGAATAGTATTCCACTGTGCAATATTCATATTTAAGAGATGAATATAACCTTAGCCTTGTAGGATACATGTAATTCAGAAATTATTCCAAATGGTTCACAGAGTTAATTGTATAAGCTAAAACTATAAGACTTTTAGAAGACACATGAGAAAATCTTTGCACCCCTTGGGTTACAAGAAATCTTAGTTAAAGGACAAAAAGCAGAAGTCACTTAAAAATTAGAAAGTTTGTAACAAACTAGCAAAAAAGAGAAATGATGAAATTGAAGAAAACACAAAGAAATAGAAACACATTCCATGCTTTTGGATTGGAAGAATGAATGTTGTGAATGTGTCCATTCTATTTAAAGAAATACCGTTTAAGAAATGGTAATCTTCACAGAAATAGAAAAAAAATCCTAAAATTTGTATGGAATCTCAAAGACCTTGAATACCTAAAACAATCTTGAGAAAGAAAAGAACAAAAATGGAGGCATCATACACCCTGACTTCAAACTATACTATAAAGTTACAACCACCTAAACAGTATGGTACTGGCATTAAAAATGGCACGTGGATCAATGGACTAGAATTGAGAGCCCCCCCAAAAAAAACATACAAATATAGGCAGCTAATTTATGACAAGAGCATGCAATGGAAAATTAAGGCTCTGAAATAAATAGTGCTGGGAAAACTGGACAGCCACAGGTAAAAGAATGAAACTAGACCACTAGCTTATACCATATACTAAAATCAATTCAAAATGGTTTAAAGACTTGAGTATAAGGCTTGAAACCATTCAATACATACATAGAAATAAATACAAAGAAGAAAAATTAGGTTAAAAGCTTTTTGACATCAGTCTTAGTGATGCCTTTGTGGTTTTGTCTCCAACATTAAGTGAGACAAGAGGACATAAACTAATGTGACTATGTCAAACTAAAAAGTTTCTGTGTGAAAGAAAACATTGCTAAATTGAAAAAGCAGCCCAATGAATGGGACAGATATTTGCAAAACATATTATCAGACAAGGGGTTAATACATAATATATATAAACAACTTGTACAACTCAAAAACAAAAACATACAACCCTGTTAAAAAATGGGCAGAAGATTAAATAAACATTTCATCAAAGACAACATACAGAGGACCTCCCTGGTGGTGCAGCGGTTGAGCGCTGCGCTGTTGAGCTGTCGGCCACGCGCGATGCGAGTTTGACTCCTGGCCGGGGAGAATCCCACATGGCGTGGCAGACCTCTCCTGCCTCGCCCGAAAAGAAAAAAAAAAAAGACAACATATAGATTGCCAACAGATGCACTAAAAGATAGTGTACATCACTTATCATTAAGGGAATGCAAATCAAAAACACAATGAGATTTCACCTCACACTAATTAGAATGGCCATTATCAAAAAGTCAAAAAATAAAAAAGATTGGTAAGGATATGGAGAAAAAAGGAATACTTATCCACTGTTGGTGGGAATGTAAACCAGTACAGCCATTATGAAAGAGTATTGCAGTTCCACAAAAATTAAGAACAACCATAGGAGGGGCCTCCCTGGTGGCTCAACGGGTTAAGTCTCAGAGCACTATGAAGCTATCCAGAGCCACTGCAGCATGAGTTTGATCCCCAGCCAGGGAGCTTCCCACATGGCACAGCAGACCTCTCCTGTCGCCCGCTGCTCCCCTTGATACCGGGCAAATGGGGCTTCAAAATTGCCAAAGGCACTGCCCAAATTGCTTACCAGTCACTATCTTGGTTCTGCACCTTCATGTACAATTGAAAGACTACTCAGGCTTAGGGAACAACAACAGTGGGGGAAACCCCATTTGCCCGGTATCACCCTCAGCAGTGTATTTCAGTCAATCTGCCTGTTCTACACCCCACTCTGTCTCTGGTGAATCCTCTCACCCACCCACCCCCAACAACACCTCTGGCCTACACGCCCAGTTCTTGTATGCATAAATAAATAAATCAAAAAACAGAAAAGAACCATACGATTCAGCATTTCCACTTCTGGATATTTCCACAAATAACATGAAAACACTGACTCTGAAAGAAATATGTGCCCCTATGTTAACTGCAGCACTGTTCACAATAGCCAAGATATGGAAACAACTCCCAACACTGGAGAAATGGATAAAGAAGACATGGTCTATATGAACAGCTCAATCATAAAACAGATGAAACCTTCCCAATATGGATGAATCTTGAGGGGATTATGCTAAGTGAAATAAATCAGAAGAAAGACAAATACTGTGATTTTACTTATTTGTGGAATATAAAGAAAACAAACACAGACATTGAGACTCTCACAACAGAACGGTTACTAGAAGGGATGGCAGAAGAAAGGAATAGGTAGAAGGAGCTGATTGGATGGTGGTGGGTGGTGCCTGGACATTTGGTGGTGTGTTGAGAAAATGTAACCTTCGAACCTATACAGAGTGGTAAACTAATATCACCTCAATTAAAAAGCATTAGCATGTTGCATTTTGTGAAAATTACGAAATTTTCAAGATTCAAAAGATGCCATTAAGGGGGATGACATCAGTGAAAACGGCAGAGTAAAAACTGTAAAATTTTCTCCTCCACAGCAGCAAAAACTCCCAGAATTAACTTTTTTAAGAATTCTGGAAATTAACAAAAGGCTTGCAGCAATCTAGAGAACAAATATTCAAGAAAACAGCTGAACTGGAAGGGATTATGCTAAGTGGGAGAAAAAACAGAAGGAGAAACACAAATACCGGATGGTTTCACTCATATGTGGAATATAGAGAAACACAACAAAAGGCCAGACAAAACCAAAGCATAACCAGGCCCTTGAAATCTGTCTGTAAAAATGAAGGGGAGGGAAAGGTCGAAAGCAAAGTGTTGAGGGGGCACATTGGACTATGGGGGAGGACTGTGGACGACATACATCTGAGAAGGTGTGATTCTGTGCCTCCAATTACACAGTATTGTAAACCAATGCTATTGAAAAAAAATTAGAAAAATGCTGTATCTCAGTAATAATGAGCTTTGTGGCATTTTAATCCCATTTTCCCATCCCTTCCCCCAGATTTCACCTGAAATCACAGTGCAAACCTGGCAACCACTGGAATGGTAAGAATGGGGTTGGAGCACCTTCAAAACACCATCCTCAGAAAATTGTCATTATTTGACTTATCTGGTAGTTCCATGGAAGATCTCCAAAGCAACACTCTCTTATTTGACGTCACTCAAAGCTCACTTAATACTAATTCTTTTCCTCATAACTTTGGTTAATTACAATCAGAGGCAATTGCTGAATTACACGCCTATCAGAGATGGTGGAGTTAGGGCAAATAATAGGTTAACAAAAAAATTTAGAAGGAAATCCTGGGGAATTAGATATCCATAGGGTGCTCTGGAAAGCTCCACCATATTTCTTGGAATTTAGAAGGTCAAACAAATGCACAGTGCTGTCCACTGGCCAGAGTTATATGCATGCTCATGAAAGCTGATAAAGGCTGTAACTTCTCACCTGATTAAACCTGAGGTTCTGTGAAGGTTTAAGTGAAGGCTAAGATGGAGTTATAAAGTTCATGGCTAAGTATTGAAGATGTACTCAGTTGGTACATGAAATCATCTAGTACTACAAAACTTCTCGACACTGGAAAATGTACTAATTTCACCTCACTCCTATGAGAATGGTCCATATCAATAAAATCAGAAACAATAAATTGTTGAGGGTGTGGAGAAAAAGGAACCCTGCACACTGTTGGTGGGAATATAAACTGGCCCAGTCCTTATGGAAAATCGTATGGAGATTCCTCAAAATATAAAATAGGTATGCCATATTATCCAGCAATCCTGCTCCTTGGTATTTATCCAAAGAATGCAAAAACACAAATTCAAAGGCATATATGCAATCCTATTTCCACTGTAACACTATTTACAATAGCCAAGTTATGGAAATAACCTAGGTTCCCAATAATAGATGAGTAGATAAAGAAGTTGCAGTACATATACACAACAGACTACTACTCAGTTATAAAAAGAGATGAACTCTTACATTTGCAACAACACAGATGAAACTGGAAGAGATTATGGTAAGTGAAAGAAAGGAGAAAGACAAACACCGGATGATTTCACTCATGTGTAATATACAGGAACAAAACAAAAAGGAACAGACAAAACTCAGCTAAAACAAATGTTTGGGATATGACTGCAGAACTGAGGTTACTAGATGAGAGGGTAGGGGATGGAAACAAAGTGGGGATGGGGCCCAATGGACTATGGTAGAGGACTATGGGTGCTTTGATGGTGGGTGTGGTATGGTGACATGTATCAAAAGAGGTGTGAACCTGTTCTCCTTAATCATATCCAGTGCTGTAAACCAATGTTACCTCAATTAGGAAAAAAGTTAGAAATATACTAATAACATTCCACATTTAAAACCCCAAAACATGGTGCTAAGTTAAAGGCAATCACATATTATATGGTATCATTTACATGTCTAGAATAGGCAAATCCATAGGGACTGACAGAGATTAGTGGCTGCATGGGTGAGTTCATGCACAGGGACCGAGAATCATTTGTGGGGCAGTGGAAATGTTCTAAATCTGGATTGTAGTGATGCTGGACCAACTGTAAATTTCCTACAAATTACTGAATTATATATTTACAATGAGTTTTATGGCATGCAAAGGATAACTCAATAAAAATGTAAAAAATAACCCAACTACATTATATAAGAAATCCACTGTTTAAAAAAAAATAAGAAACTTAATGGAAAGAAAGTCATTCTTGAATGTTGGAGTAAGGACCTCTGAAAAACTGTTGCTCTGTAAAAAGCAAAAAGGACAGTGTCAAAAACTGTCAAAATCAAAATTTTGACAAGTCTTTGAATTAAACTAAAGGTTGCAACAATATGATAAACAGTTATTCAAGAAAAACAGCTGTGTCTCAGTAAGAATAAGATTTGTTACATTTCAACTTTCATAATCCCATTTCCTTTCCTCCAGCTTTGCCAAAGCTTTGAAATCCAATAATTTCACAACTGTGCTAGCTGTAAAAAAAATAGTAGCCTAGCTAACAATAGAAGAAACAGCAGTTCTAGAACTCCTAAAAGCCCCATTCTCAGAGAACTGTCACTGTTTGATCTGCCTGGGACCTCATTCTAAAGGTTTATCTTTGACTAGTTTCATATCTCACTCTCAGAGAATAGCCCATCCCTAGGGCATTTGTCAAAATCAATCAGCAGGGACTGCTTAAAACTGCAACTATTTGAGGTGGCATTATAAGTTGAGGCTAACAAAGGCTGACAGAAAAAAAGAGAAAAACTTAAAAGGAAACATAAGGATGAGTCACATTTTCTGATTTGTAAATATCCTATAAAGCTACAGCAATTAAAATAGTATGGTCCTGGCTTAAAGACAGACATATAGACAGGTGAAAAGAATAGAGAGCCCAGAAATACACCCACACATATATACAGTCATATGTCCCTTAATAACAAAGATATATCCTGAGAAGTACATCTGAGGTGACTTTGTCCTCTGTGAATGTCAATCCAGGTCATTAGAAGTTTCCCCATATCTGATATAGGCTCTTCTTGAATGCTGTTTCACTGCTTTCAAGAAAGCAGATCTTTTTAACAGCCTCTGTCACTTTGTTGTTGTTTTTTTTATGTTTAATTTATTTATTTATTTTTTCTTTTTTTTTAAATATATATTTTTATTGTTATTTATGTCTTTTACATTTTGTATTCCCCTTGGGTAGCCCACCACCAGTTGTTGTTCTTTAAGATCGTAGTTATGGTAGAACAGGACATGCCTGAATGACGAGCAATAGCCATCACTGATTTTCCACTTTTGTAGTCCTTAATCACTTTTAATTTCATTTCCAGGTTAATCATTTGAGGTGGTCTCTCACCGGCATCATTAACAGGGGATTCTGTATGTTTATGGGCCACGATGAACAAAACAATATGAGATTAAATCAAGAACAAGGGGAAATGAAGCTATCAAGAGACATGGTAAACTCAAGATGTAGGATGCTGCAGCCAGGCATAAACTATTATCCTATATGAAAGCTACGAAGTAATTAGGCAATAGAAATTTTCAGAGTACTATCACATATTCGGATTGCTGTTGACTGAAATGTCATTATGTAAATCATTACTGTAGTTAACTGATCTTTGATAAGGGTGCCAGGAATACACACTACATTATTGTCTCTTCAACAAATGGTGCTGGCTAAAACTGGATATCCACATGTAAAAGGATGAAACTGGACTTACACTACACCGCTGACAAAAATTTAAAATGCATTAAAGACTTCAAATTAAGACCTTAAAACTAAAACTCCTAGAAGAAAACATAGTGGAAAATCTTTCTTTGTACACTGGTCTTAGCAATGATTTCTTGGATATAACCCCAAAAGCCTGGGTAACAAAAGCAAAAATAGATAGTGAGCATACAACAAACAACAAAGCTTCTGCATACCAAAAGAAACAATAGAGTGAACAGGAAATCTACAGAATGAGAGAAAATATTTGCAAACCATGTATCTGATAAGAGGTTAATGTCCAAAACATATAGGGAATTCTAAAAACTCAACTGTATAAAAAGAAAGCCTAATTAAAAAACAGACAAACTATCTGAAGACACACAAATGGCCAGCAAATATATGAAAAAGGGCTTGGGGTCACTAATCATCTGGGAAGTGCAAATCAAAATCACAATGAGATATCACCTCATAGGCTGTTAGGATGGCTATTATCAAAAAGACAATAGATAACAAGTGGTGGTGAGAATTTGGAAAAACTGGAATCTTTCTAACTGTGGGTGGGAATGTAAAATAGTGTAACTGCAATAGAAAATGGTATGGAGGTTCTGTGACAGAGTTAAAATAGAAATATCATGTGATAAAGCAATTCCACTTACGGGTATTTATTTAAAATAACCGAAATCAGGATCTTCAAGGAATATCTGCATTCATATAATCATTGTAGCACTGTTCATGATAGGTGAGATGTGGAAATAATTTTAAATATCTATGGAGTAGAAAGAGTCTGGCAACATACTCAGAAGACATGACAGAAGAAATTGTGTCAGGAAAATAATCCTTTAAAGCTCAACCAGAAATCAACTAAATAGCTCATGCAACTTACATCAGCTTATCACTGAAGGATGCCTGATTAACCCACACACCTGAATTTTTTAAGGTGGGTGGTTCAAGAAAAAAAAAAGTATGCGCCAAGAAAGAAAAAAACTGATAAACTGGATTATATCAACATTCAAACTATTTGCTCTGAGGGTAAAAGACTTGCACACTGAAAACTAATAAATGTTGCTAAAATGAATTAATGATACAAAGTGGATTAAAGACACTGCTAAGAGGCCAGAACTACCAGAGGTGATCCAAAGATTCAATGCAATCTCCATCAAAATCTCAAAGAGGTTTTTTTGCAGAAATAGGAAAAATTCATCCTAAAATTCATATGGAATCTCAAGGGACTCCAAATAGCAAAAACAATATTGAAAAAGAAGAATAAAATGAAGGTTTTACAGTTCCCGGTTTCAAAACCTACTACAAAACTACAGTAATTAAAATAGTGTAGCTATAGCACAGAGATAGATATATATGCCAAAGGAACTGGTGAATAGAGAATGTAGACATAGAACCTCACATATATGGCCAAATGATTGTTGGAGAATGTGCCAACACCATTCAATGAGGAAAGGACTGTCTTATCAACAAGTAATGCTAAGAAAGCTGGATGATAACATATGAAAAAAAATACAAATGGGATCAAAGGTCTAAACAGGAGAACCAAAACTACGAAACTCTCAGAAGGTAACATATGTGAATAGCTTTATAACATTGGATTTGGTAATGATTTCTTGAATATGACACAAAAAGCACATATAAAAAAAGAAAAAAAATAGACAAATTGGACTTCATCAAAGCAAAAATTTCTGTGCATCAAAGAACACCATCAGTAGAATACAAAGGCAACCCATGGAATGGGAGAAAATATAAACATCTGCATATCATATATCTGACAGAAGATTAATATCCAGAATATACGAAGAACTCCTACATGTCAACAACAAATAAATATCCAATATATTTTTTACATGGGCAAAGGTCTTAAATAAACTTTTCTCCAAAGAAGATATACAAATGATCAAAAAAGCACATGAAAAGATATGCAACATCACCAGTCACGAGGGAAATGCAAACCAAAACCACAGTTCACACCCATTAAGATGACTATTATATAAAAAGAAAATAAGAAACTGGAAGCCTTGTGCATTGCTGGTGGGAATGTAAAATGGTATCACCTCTACGAAAAACAGTATGGTGGTTCCTCAAAATATTAAACATAGAATTACCATATGATCCAGCAATTCCAATTTGCGTGGGTATACATTCAAAATAATCAAAAGCAGGGATTCAATACATGAAGGTTATAGCAGCATTATTCACAATAGTCAAAAAGTAAAAACAACACAGTGTCTACTGACAGATGAATGGACAAACAATATGTGGTAAGTATTATTTAACCTTTTTTAAAAGGAAAGAAATTCTGATACATGCTATAACATGAACAAACTTTGACGACATTAAGCTAACTGAAATAAGTCAGACATGAAATCCACTTCCACTTACATGAGATACCCTAGAGTAGTCAAATTCATAGAGACATAAAATAGAGTGGTGGTTGCCAGGGGCTGAAGAGAAGTAGAGAATGGGGAGTTAAGTGTTTAATGGGTACAGAATTACAGTTTGGGAAGAAGAAAAAGTTCTGGAGATGAATAGTGATGATGGCTGCAGGGCAATATGAATATGCTTAATGCCACAGAACTAAATGCCTAAAAAAATGGTGAAAATGGTCAATTTTAGGTTAGGTATATTTTACCACAATTGAAAAAAAAATTGTGCTCTGCAAAAGCACTACTAAGAGAATGAAAAGACAAGCTATTGACTGGGATAAAATATTTTCAAATCATATGTCCAAGAGAGAATTATATTTAGAATACATAAAGAATCTCAAAAGTTATCAAGAAGAAAATGAACCACCCAATTAAAAATAGCAAAATATTTGAACAGACACTTCAGCAAACAAGATATAAAGATGACAAATAAGCATATGGAAAGATGTTCAACACCACTAGCCATTAAGGAAATGCAAATTAAAACTACAATGAGATACCACTTCACATCTATTAGAGTAACTAAAATAAATACCAACAATACCAAAAGCTGACAAAGATGCAACTTGAACTCTCATACATTGCTGGTGAAAATGCAAAATGGTCCAGCCACTCTGGAAAATGGTTTGGCAGTTACTTATAAAGTTAAACATACACTTACCATATGACCCAGTAATCCCACTTCTAGATATTTACCTTAGAGAAATAAAAATTTATGTTCACACAAAAACCTGTATAAGAATGTTCACAGCAATATTATTCATAATCACCATAACCTAGAAACACCCAAATGCACTTCAATGGATGAATGGAAAAACAAACTTTGGAACAACCGTATAATGGAAAGCTAGTCAGCAAAATAATGAACTAGAGATACATTCAGCTTGGATGAATCTCAAAGGCATTATGATGAATGAAAGAAGGCAGTCTCAAAAGGTTATGTATTTTATAATTCCATTTATGATATTCTCTGAAAGACAAAACTATACTGATGGAGAACAGATCAGTGATTATCAGAGATTATGGGCGGATGTTGGGGATGGCCATAAAAATATGTAGTATGAAGAAGTTTTAGGCTGATGGAGCTGTTCTCTCTCCTGATCGTGGTGGTGGTGGTTACATGAATCCACATGATTAACATGAACATGATTTACAAATCACAGTGGTACACCAAAAAAAAAAAAAAAAAAAACAACCCCACAAAACCAGGCAATTTTAATGTAAGTTCATTCAAAAATAAAAGATTAGCTATTATATTATTATCATAATCATCAATATTTATACTTTACTGATTAATAAAAATATTCAGAATTACTTGTGAAATAGGATCTAAAAAACATTAAGGTCATTTTATGTCTGGTACAATAATTTAATAGAGAAAAAAAATCAACACACTAAATGGAAAAGCTTTACAACTTCTACTAACTCCTCTCTTTAATATTCTGTATCAGGATAATATGCTCTTTCTAGATCATTTCCTACAAACATTGTCATATACTGAAAATGGAATTAAATAGTGCTCAATTTAGAAGTCTTGGACCCTAAGTTACATTCCTAAATCTAACACTGTAAGAAAACTCTCGACTTGCCTTTTGTGCCTAATTTTATCTTCCTCTTCATTGAGGTCATGTACTTGTCTGCACTTGTCTTTTTGTGGTATGCTGTGAAGGTTTAAAGCAAGGAGTTTCAAAGATAGGAAAAAGAACAGATTCATACACCACCCACCCCGTCCCCCCAAATACCAGGTACTGCTCTAAATGCTTCACATGTATTATCTCACTTAATCATCCTAACAACCCTATTATACTATTAATATTCTCATTTTACAGATGAAGAAATTGAAGCATAGAGTGGCAACTTGCCTAGCACCTTAGAGCTAGTAAGTGGGGGAGCCAGGATTTCCCCAGCAGACTGTCCATTTGTTATCCATGCCTCCCTTCACAATGTTCTTCCATGTCTATGGTCTCAGCCTCTAACAAATAATTCACTCATTCTCAGGGTTTTGCCTATCAGCAAAGCATAGATGATTCCCAACTCTCTCTAATTGTGACCTCTTTCCTCAGCTTCACTGTTGCATTTTCCAGTGCCTCCTCAATAACAGCATTTGATGACCCTGCCATTCTCACAAATGAAACATGTTTAAAAACAAACTCATCATCTCTCAAAATTTCCCCATAAAAGCAAGCCTTGAAACTTCTGGGGTATCTTTACACATTCCTCTCCATTTACTCGCCTTCATTCGCATCAACAAATCTTATCATTCTTCCTTTGTAATGTCTCTTATAGCCATACATACCTCTCTTCAATTCCACTGCCATCATTTTAGTCCAGATCTTCATTCTTAAATGACCATAATACGGTGTAACCACTCTCCCTGCTGCCAGTTCTTCTCTCATCTAATTTATTGGCCAACAGATTAATCATTTACAAATACTGCTTTTTATCATCTTATTCCTGGCTCGAAAACCATATTCCAATTAACAAATGAATAACTGACTCTGTAAAGGTCTGTATTAACCACCAAATGAAAGTTCAAACTTTTAGCTACCTGTCTCTCACAATTTCCCCAAACATGCCACAGCGCTCACACTGCCTGCTGCAATTGAAATGCATGTCCCTCTCCTTTCTAAAGAGTAGGTCATACTGAAAGAATATTTAACTCTTACCTCCTCTGAGAGGTCTTCTTGAATGATGCTAAAGCACAGTGGCCTTTCCTTCTTCTGAACTACAGCACAACAGTATTTCTAGCTTTCTTACTTAATGTTACTCTCCAATCAAACTGTGATTGGCACAAAAGTCATTAAGCATTTCAGGAACCACAAAGTTCTGTGCACCTTCCACAGTGCCTAGAAAACGAATGCTAAACTAATTCTGGTTACGGTACAGACTATTTATTTTGTGCTAATTTAGAGTTCAGCCCAAAGACCCTTCACCATCTAGCCTCACCAACCTTTCCAATGTCATCTCCCGTCATTCCCTGCCATGTCCAGTACTTCTTGCCACACTGAACTTTTCATTGTTCCCTAGACACATTAGGTCCATTCACAATCCTGTTCCTATTCACCCACTTACTATAATGCCCTCTCCCCCTATTTACCAGATGAATGCCTGTGGATTTGTCAAGACTTAATGCAAATGTCAACAACTCCTGACTCCCCCAACTAGACTTCGATGTTCTCTGCTCCCTACCATTTTATTCACATCTTTATAAAAGCAATTTCCATGTTGTACTGCAACTGTGTGCATATTTTTCTCTCCTGTGAAACTATACATTCCTCCAGAGTAGTGATAGTTTGTCCTTCCTCTATCCCTTCATTAACTCTTTTTATCTAATGTTAAATCTTTGTCTCAATGAAAGAACATTTCAAAATCAGTGGTGATCACATACCTTGGTAATAAAGAGCCTTAAGGAAGGAATGACGGTCAGCTCCCTGAAATAAAGACTTTTCTATTTCCATTTCTCGTCGGGTCAACTGTTTACTCTTTGCAAATCTCTGTGGCAGGCAAAGGATGCGCTGACGCTCTGAGATCCTTTCTTCAATGTCTTGAAGACGCTTCTGTATTGCTTCAGGGGTTGCCCTCAATCTTGTCCTCTGAAACCAGAAAAGTGAGATGGCATAGATCATAAAGGACCATTCTCAAAGAGATGATCTGAAGCCTCCAACAAGAAAAAAAAGATGATAGCTTATAGAAGTGCTAGCAAAGAATTCAAAGATCAGCTTTTCTTTTGCCAAGGTCCCTATCCTAGAAACCAAAGAAGATTCAGAGACAAAGTTCAGTTTTAAGAGAATTAAAAATGAAAAGGTTCTCAATGCCAAATAAAGAGGCCTTGGTCTTTATTCCCCAGACCAAAAAATGCCCCACTCACCTTTTCACCTGTAACATGGCTCTTCCAGATCAAGATTTCTGTTTCATTGAGCCCTAATTCCCTGAGAGAAGCAGTTTCCTGATCCTTCTCATGCAGTGTCTGGAACTGGGATAAAGTCATAGTACCAGCTGCTTCCTTCCCAAAGGGCTTGTACATAGTACCAGGAGCAAAGCTCTCTTTTTTAGACATACATCTGCAACACAAGCAGAAAGGGAGTAAGAACATCTTCAAGTTATCAATTCGGAGACGGGGATCACTTTTATTAAAGAGCTACAATGAAAATCACTGGCAATGTCTCTCTCATGCCCTATTTCTAGGCTGAAGCACTACTGCAATGAAATGGAATGCCATCAGTATGTTCTTACCCAAGACTAATAAGTGACCGAATCAAACATTTATTGAGTACGTATTATACATCCAACACTGTGCTAGGTATTGAGGATTTAACAATAAAAAAGGTAATAATGGTTTGTGCTCTTGTAGAAGAACAGTGGGAAAGGCAAGTAAACAATGACAACACTGGGTTAGAAGGGCTATGTTATGTTAAGGGAAGACAAAGGAAAGTACTGAGCTCAGACTGAGAGGGATATGGGAAGCTTCCTAGAGGAAGAGACACACAGAAAAATCCTGCCTAATAAACAGAAGTTTGCCAAGGAAAGGTGGGTGGGAGAAGAGTGCTCCATGCAGGCTTTAAGAGGGGTCTATCACCTGCAGGAGAGGGTCTGTAATACTCTGCTTGCAAAATCAATACCTACTCCTCAATGGAGACAGAGGTGTCAAGCTGATGCTGAAGGAGGCTTTTCAGCTGCCTCTCCCCTTCTGTTTCCAGCTCCTCCAGGACGTGCTCATCACTCTTCACACAGCTGTTCACCCTGGAGTAGATACAAGAATATACACAGAAAGCAGAAGAGACCGTGAATCTGAGAACATACGCGTCTGGATTATCTTATTTTAGTGAGCCCATTTCCCTACCAATTCATCACTCTTTACCATTCATTGCACAAACATTTGTTAAATACACACAACCCATTGTGCTAGGTACTGACAGAGGTCAACACAAGTCAGTATTCAAGACATAGTGCCTATCCTCAAGAAGTCTGCAATTTATTTAAGGAGAGGAAATCTATGTGTATGTGTTCTGTGCCTATGCCTGTAGGGAGAGGTAGAAAGGGTAAAGGGGGGGGAGGAGGGGCAGAGGAGACAATGACACAAAGATGTATATGCCAAATTAGTAGGAGTTCAGAGATGAAAGACATAATTAGGAGTTAGGGTGGTAATGAAGGCTTTGGAAAGGTAATTCTTAAACCAGCATCTGAAGGGTTGGGTGTGATGAAGGACAGGAGAACAGGGAGAGAGAGTATAAAGAGACAGAAATATGTTCTTGAGGATAATGAAAAGTTCAATTTAGCCGGCATTCAGGTATGGGAGCACTGGGAGATAATCTTGAAGGAATAATTAGATTCAGGTTGTGAATGACCTTAAATATACTAACTAAGGGGCTGGACTTTAATTTATAAGCATTAGAAAGCAATTTATCAGGCGGTTAAGTGACACAACAAAAGTGAAGGTTTAGGAAAATGGATATGGCTATAATATGGATTAGTAAGGGGAAAAAACAGAGGCACTAGTTTGAAAACAATTTACATTTACCAAGCATAAGGTGATGAAGAAACTAGAGTGGTTTCTTTTATAGTAGAAGTAGAAAGGAAGGACTGGATGAGAGAAGCCTTTTGAAGGTAGGAGAAAGGGAGAAGTCAAAGATAAATTCGCAACTTCAATGACTTATTGAGTCTGAGGTGACAGTACAACCAATACTGGTTAAAAGGAAAATGAGAGTGGAAGAACTGTTGCATAGATGAGCATCTAAGCCTGAACATAATAATTTCAAGTCATCTGTGTTGTCAGTATCTGGAGCAGAAAGAGAGCTCACCAAAGGAGAAAACATAGAAACAAATGTGAAGAGCATCTTAACATTTTACAGTTCAGGCACTGGACAAAATCCAGATAATGTTAATAAGAGCTAACTAACCCTAAATAATCGAAAATTCTTGTTAAAGAATAAAGAAATAACAAGACCACTTAAGATGAAACAACAGATTATAAAAGACAAAAAACATGATGAGTCGACCATAAAGAAAGTAAGTATTAAATGCCTTCCTTATAAAATAGCCTTTTCCAATTGGGGTTATGACGAGGCTTGAAATATTCCCCATTATTATAAACGAGATTCCCATGCTCTGGAAAGACTTAGGCCTATTTTGGCAAAATTTTAAATATCCTTAATTTTAGGTTTTTAAAAATTCTTTTTTTAAATATCTTAAATTTTACTGAGTTTCTAAAATTTCAGTTCTTGCTAAGTTTAAAGTGACTTTCAAATGAAAAAAAAAAAACGATAGCTAACTACACAGTACACACAAATCCAAAACGAACCTTTGAGTGAAAAAAAAAAAGGCAGGTCACAGAAAAATTCATACAGTAAGTGCCCATTTACATAAAGCTGAAAAATGAACAAAACTTGAAACATTTTTCTTAGGATTAAATTCATAGTGGTAAAACTATTTCTCTTTAAGTGAAGAGGATCATTAATGCAGAATTCCTGATAATGGTCCCCTTAGGGAAAGAAGCAAACAGGAAGGGCCACACAGGGGACTTTTAAGGTACTGGGGACGTTCTACTTCTAAGGCTTGTCGTGGGCACGAACCTATTCTTCCTTAAACCGTAAAGATACGTTATTATGCATGTATAAAATGTACAGCAATACACGTTTTTAAAAGTTATTTTGAAGCAGGGAAAATCAGAAAGGTTTTTTAAAATGACGCAAGGGGTGGACAGAACAGGAGAGCAGTTTTGCACGAACTGGAAATTCCCGGCCCAATTCCAGAGTGATTATTCCACTTGCAGAATGAATCCAAAATCAATGTAGTGGAGCCTTCAGACAGGCTTTGTGTGCCCTCAAAAACGGTGATGCTCGGGCTTTTGGCAACGACCAGCCAAGCTAAGGCTATCATTTCCCGAAGAGCCGGTAGAGGGAGCTGCTCGCAGCAGTGGCTTTCTGTTCCTCTAATACATCAAACCCGTTTTGTGTTTTCTTTCTAAATTTGTCAAAACAAAGTATCACCCGCTTACTTTAAGATGAAAAATCTACAAGCACGCTCTGGGCATCCGAGCCACTCTTCTTCAAAGCACAAACACTGTAAATAAACGCGCCCGCTCTGAGCCCCTTTCGGAGGAGAAGGGTGGGACAGCGGGGAGCTGGCCCCGGTTTCTCCGGCGCTGGGCATTAGGCGGCCAAGACCCTTTTACCTGGGTGGGTCCGTCTGAAACTGGAAGGGACCACAGCATCCGTCCAGCTCTGGGAGCCGGGGCCGTGGCCTGCATGCCCATGCCGGGACCGCATTCCTGCGGGAACCCGCCCCGGCGGGCCTTCCCGAACTTCGCCCAGCAGGCCAGGCTAGCCCGTCTCCCCTCCTCCCTCCTCCTTTGTTTTCCCGCTCACACGAAACCGCGACCCGAGAAGGTGACAAAACCCAAACGCAAAGTAGTAAAAGCCATTTTCAAAGTTCAGAGTAAAACAGATTTCCCCTCGTCGCCTGCGCTCAGACAAGCCCTTACCTCTTCATGTTTCCACAGGCCCCTCTCTCTAACTTGGGTAAATAGGCTGCGGACTTCAAGTCCCAGAACTCCGCGCGGCACTCTAAGGGGATTGTGGTACAACGCTGGCCTCTGGGAATTGTAGTCCGACAGAGCGGAAGAACTGCAAAGAGAAACTATTGAGTAACCGTTGCGTTGTAAAGTGTCCAACTATTTTTCTTTAATTTCTCCTGTAGGTTAAAAGCAACACACAAAACACCCAGCTCAAAACCTAGGAGTCATTCTTGACCTCTTCACTCTCATCCAGTATCACCAAATCCTGGCTGTTCTCTAATTTCCGTCAAATGTATTCATAACAATATCGCTTCTGCTTCAAGGTCTTCTCTGACCTTATTACTCGCGGTTACTACCCGCGGTTTCCAGTCCATCCTCCATAGTGCAGCCGCAACGATCAGAAACAAGTCAGGCACATCACTGGCACTAGTAGTCATCTTCTCTCTGTAACAGAGGCTTACAAGACATTGTACTTCCTATTCTGAGAATCAGAGATCTTTGTGTACAAGTCCATGAACGTTTCTATTGAAAATTATGATGAATCAAAACAAAGGTACAGGATAGTAGTAAAGAGCATGATCTCCTTAGTTCCTAAGAATGGAAATACAAATGCCCTTAAGTACATGAAAAGATAGTTGGATGTATAAGTGAGATGAAATTTCAAAGGAGACAGACTATAAAATACCTGGCCTGTACTCCTCAGAACTGTCAAGGTCATAAAAGATATGGAAAGTCCAAGAATCTGTCACAGTCAAAGGCACAAAGTGAGACATGACTAAATTTAATGTGGTATCCTGAATGGCATTTTGGAAAAGCAAAAGGGGGCTAGGTAAAAACTAAGGAAATGTGAATAAACTTTAATGTTCGTTAACTGTAACAAATACATCAGTTATAATTTGTTAACACTAAGGGAAATTAAGTGGGGATATAGAGAACTCTGTACTATGGAATTTCCCTGCAAATCTAAAGTTCCTTAAAAGGTGTCCTTTTAAAAAGTACACTAAAATAACACTTTCAGCTATCACACTGGTCAAGTCTGTTAATGCACTTGTTTTGTTGATGCTGCAGGTGGTGTGACCTCTATGGTAGGAAACTTGAGGATACAATTGAAGTTAATGCTCATTTGCTTTAGCACAGCAATTCAACTTCTATTTTATATAGAAAATTCACAGTGGCAATGTCACAACAAAATATTGGAAAAAACTTAAATATCCACAAATGTGATATTCATTCACTGGAAAAGTATGCAAGCAGTCCCAACTATGACAAAGTAACTCTACGGACTGAAACACCGTGAATGCAACAGCAAGGTCTGTGAAAATGTGTACTGTATGCTCCCATTTGAGCAAAAAAGGTAGAATGTGCATGTTTGTCTGTCTATACATAGAAGATCACTGGGTAAAGAGGCAAGTGGTGTCTGTTACCAGGTAGGAGAGGGTAAATATTCTCTCTTTCCTTTCTCTCTCTCCCCCTGTGTGTGTGTGTATGTGTAACCATATTACCACATGTGATTATTAGCAAATCATTTTTTTTAATTAAAGGGAACCCTTCTTACATGACAAAGTGCCACAGAAGAAAAAAGATCAGGGGTTTGGGGCTCACACTGATTGAATCTGAATCTCAATTCCCAGTTATTGATAACATAGCTGAGCACAAATCTGGACTGAACTTTTGCTTTGGCAAGTTACAAGAATATGTGAGTTTTATTAAGTTGCATTTAATTGGTCTCAGCCAGTTGAAATGGGAATAATACCTCAGAATAGGGTGACTGTAAAGTACGAAACCAAATTATGTTTTTTTTTCTTTTGACACAATAGTACTTAATTATTTTATTCTGCAACTAATTCACAGCAAAAACAAAAGTATGGTTTTAAAGTCACCTACTAGGGTGATCATCCATGAGCAAATATTGCAAAGTTATCTAGTAGATCAAGACTTATTCAAACGGTCTGTGTCATCATGCTCAAGTTAGGAAAAGAACTGAAGAGCAGTTACTAAAAGACTTTGTGCTTTCTATTCTGACAAGGTCTAACAGATGGAAAATGTCATAGAAAGTATTAGTTATCCAAAACCTGTCACCTACAACTTTTATGCTCTTGAATCATGCAGATAAATGAATGCAGATATAATATGTATGCACTACTGTGTGGCTTGGGCTTTGGCAGAGAATATGGGAGCATAAATAAAATGTGGGTTATATCCCAACCTGCACCAGGTAGATTCTGTATGGTGGTGGGGATGCTGCTTAAGCAAACTGTCCAACTGACACATTAATCAACAGGGAAACAGAAAAATACACCAAGATTGCTAGCACTTGTCTCCTGAGAAGGTAGCAAAGGGTGAAATACTACATCGACCTGAATCACATCAGACTTGTATTCAGCTTCTAATAAAACATACATCCTGTTGGTACTGAAGTGATAAACACTACATTACAAATCCACTAGGTGGGATGAGTGGAGAATGAATGGCTAAAAAGTCATTCACAGAGTGGAACCGCAACTGGAAAGAAGGTCATAAGCAAGTTTTCAATGTACTTGGGTATAAATGGAGCCAATCCGAGTGGTAGATACCAAGGGACAAACACTCAGAAAATTGCACTAGAAAGAAAACCAGGCTATTTCTAACCCTGCCAAACTTATTAACTGTGGAATAATAGCCATTCCATTTCCCACAGCACCCCTCTCCCTGCTTTAAAAGGTTATCAGACAGTACATTAAAAGCCTTGCGATTTCTAGATGTTATTCATAGGCATAGAGATCTTACCATGAGGTAATTTGACAATTTCACCCTACAATAATTTATGACAAACTGAAAAATATGCCTCATTTGTCTTTCTGACAATTTAACAAGGTTAGTTTAATTAAGCCTGAAGCTCCTCCTTAACAGAGACATATTTTCCAGGTTTGTCCTTTTTAGGTGTTTTGTTTGCAGCACACTTCTGATGAATACATTATAAAGCAATTATAATTTCCAGATATGAAAGATGCTAAAACCAAAAATCTTCCCTTGAAGAGGGATAGCAACACTCAACTAATATTTAAACAATTGTGCATGTCCTTCAAATTTCCCAAATGAGACAGCACAAATGCTATTATAAAGAGAATAAATATGGCATCTTTTTCGGGGGACAAGAAAAAGCAGATAAGCAGTGGGAAAGTGTCAACACTACAAATTTAAGAATTCTCCTTCAGTTACTGTTGTAGCCGATCTTTAACAGTGGTTAAGAGGGACTCAAGACACTAGAACCTAGCATAAATGTTGTCTTAAAATTACTTGTAAAATAGGTTGTTTCTGACCTTTTAAAATTTGCTCAACATAATTTTTGTTAGATATCGGTTAGAATCAGAGTCAGAAGGAAACTTAGAGTTGATTTAGTCCAAGGCTTCGGATTCCAGATGGTATGTTGAGCTCTACTACTAAACCTTAACAGTGTTACTGTATTGATGTGCAAGCCACTAGTCATCCATGTGACTTTTCTATGTCCTGGACAAAGCACTAGAATTCCAAATGCAAAGCTCGGGGTACGGTAGCCTCCTCTTTATAATAAGTACTCTTACTGATAGTGAAAAAACAAGGAATCACAAAGCTCTAGAGAAATGAAAACTAGTTTCTTTCAGTTGGGGAAACCTTAATAAGGTCTGGCTCTTTCATATTATAGATAAAAGACAATGCCCAAAATGAAATGATTTGCAATAGGCAAGGATAAGACTAACCCAGTATTTCTTCCAACGCGCCATGACCTCTTTACTGAATGTGAAACTTAACTTATACACAGTCTACAAGATTTGAATCTCCCAAAGCAGTAAGGGAAATATCTTTATCTGGGTGTAATAATAGAACAAGGACTCAAAAATTAGAGATTATTCAAGATGACTCAAAAGCTGCACTTACCAACAGAAACCACCCACAAAATTCAATGGTCTCTGGAATATTTCCATACTCTAAAATTTTGAGTACTCTTTTCATACTCTAAAATTTTGAAACTTACCTGATAAGAAGCTGTTAATTTGCAAAGTCTGGGTAGAAACAAAGGTCATGTAAATTCTGATGTTTATTCTGCTCATAAGATAAAAATCACTAACCCTTACTCCGAAAGCATTTTTTCCCTGTACTATGCACCCCTCGGGATGGTCATGTGCAAGTCAGTACAACAGAAATTCAGGTCAGTAATTACAGACAACCAAGCTCTAGTCAATCAAAAACTTTCAAGTAGCAGATTTTGGTGTTATACGTTTATTTTTTTTAGAACATCACCTTTATTTATGACAGAGATGAAACATAGAAGAGATCAGACTGTTCCCAAACTAAGAACAAGGCATTTTTTGGAAAAACAATCACACAAAAATCAACAACTATAAATCATATGCTAAAACTAATAAGATACTAAGATATCTGTACATCAAAATAAAGCACACTGCCTTTTAAAACAACCTAACTCAAATCCAAAATCAACTCTGACTTGTACTCCCTTCTCTGAATTTCTTCGGCATATACTTTCTGTAATGGATAACACATAACGCTGTGTTGTTTTCATACAGACAGGCATTATTTATTCTCAAACTAGACAGTAAGTTCCTTTGAGGGGAGAGACTTTACAGTAACTAGCACTGTATGTTGAAAGTAATAGGCACCTAGTAAAGACAAACTGGCATTTACTTTTTTGGCAAACGCTTCCCTATGATCCAGTTAGAGTGAAAAAGATGATTTGTGCTGGTAGAAAGGAATGGAATCTAGCAGAGTAAGATACAAACTACACACAGAACCAACATCTAATAGGTTGCTTTCTAAACAAAAGGGCTAATATTTTAATTTACTAATACTAACAGTCAAACTACAGTATAATTCTCAATAGTATAATATTTAAATGGGGAGAAAGCCAACACAAACAGACATTTTACTGCAACCAAAGATTAAAGCGTAACTACTCTATTTAACATTATATTTGTAGATAATGTATAATCCAAAAACAGCATGCAGAAAATTTGGTCATTCAATCAAAAGCAATTCTGACATTGTCCTGCTCCTTGCAGTGATGAGCCTCAAAAACCTGTGTTACTTCTTCTACCTTCCTTTGCAGCATGCCTGTAGGGGAAAGGTTATACATCATTAATTTGAGGTCAAAATGTTCCAGGAATATAAGAAGTTATATTCTCCCTTCAATGTATGATTTATGAAACTCTGAAGACCAATTTAAATAACTCTAAGTACTAGAAAATGTAGACAAAAAATCACGTTTCTTAGTTTAGAAACTATTATGAAAACAGTGGACAAGGATGTTTCTTGATCTGACCTTACTGGCGTGCCTCCTTGACGTTTATGTTTCATCGAAGATAAGTGTTAACTGTCTTTTACTCACTACATCCTAAAAGTGTCATATAGGGTTGTCATTAAATTGAGGGTGTAGGTCTTGCTACCTAAAAGCACATTAGCATATTGAGTTGATTCATATTTCTGTTCCTTTCTAATAATTTATTTAACTTGGTGGTCCTAAACTTTGCTCAGGGGCAGAACAAAAAAAAATACCATTAGTTTTACCATATAAAACTTTCTGTAGTAAAAAATGAATTATAAGCAAGATTATCTGAATTGGTTGTGCACATTTTTCTATTAATGTGCCCAATTAAACTTGGCCATTTATTTTACTGTTCATTAATACTCACTAGTTAATAAACAACAGGTGTCAAAGATTTAAGAAAAACTTTACAAGAGAAAAACAAAACATTTCAAACAATGTAATTCTCATCAGCCACTTGGAAAAGCCCTGCTGTGATTCTGTTTTTAAAGTATAATGCTTCATCCTATCTTATAATATACTGCATTATGTAAGATCACATCTTTAGGACAAGTGCTTAAAATGATGGCTGTCTACTCAAAGGCTAGAAGAACAGTGACCATGAGCATGGCAAACTAATGTCCTTTCTGTTGTAAAAATGAACAGCTGGATACAAATTTTCCCCATAAGAACATGTTCAAATGATAAAAGCCCAAATGAGCACTACAACAAACCATTAACTTGAGGTCAAAAGTATCTACATAAGCACAATTTACTTAATTTGCTGATTGATACATATTAAATGCAAAGGAGTTCATTTATTAAAAAATGTTAATCAATAAAATGCCAAGAAATACAAGTCAGCATTACTAAGAGATCTTTACTATAAATATTTTGTCATGTCTTCTAATTCAACTCTCAGGATTACTTCTGTATTAACATACACACTTTCATTCTTTTTTTTTTTAAAGATTTGTTTATTTATGCATACAAGCTGGAGTGTAGGCCAGAGGTGTTGGGGGTGGTGGTGAGAGGATTCACCAGAGACAGAGTGGGGAGCAGAACAGGTAGATCTACTGAAGTACACTGCTGAGGGGAGCAGTGGGGGAGACAGGGAAGGTCTATTGCACCACGTGGGAAGCTCCCTGGCCGGGGATCGAACTCATGCTGCAGTGGCTCTAGATGGCTTCATAGTGTTATGACTTAACCCGTTGAGCCACCAGGGAGGCTTTAAACTTTCATTCTTTACGGACATAACCACATATAGGCCTCAACTGCCCAGAGTTCTGGCCCCATGATACGCATGCGTCAGTGATTAGTTCACAAAGGTCTATTGAATAATCAGTAAAATGCTAGTAATAGTCAAAATTTGGGGGGAAATACGTCACACACATTTTGACATTATTAAATAATTGTAGTGAACAGTATGAAAATGAAATTAAGAAAATAATTCTATTCATGACAGCATCAAAAAGAATTAAAACACTTATGAAAAAATTTAGCAAATTAAATATAAAACCTATATGCCAAAACTCCAAAATATGACTAAAAGAAAAATAAAGATCTGAATAAGTGAAGAGTTAATCCATGTTCATGGACTGAAAGGCTCAATGGTGTTAAAATGGCAAATCTCCACAGACTGATGAACAGATTCCAAGTAATCTCTGTGAAAATTTCAGGTGATTTTTGTAGAAATAGACAAGGTTTAGTAGACAAGCCTAGTGTAAAAGTTACATGGAAAGGCAAAGGACTCAGTGTGGACAAAACACTCTCGAAAAAGGAATAAATTTCAGGAACTACAATATCAAATTTTGAAATTTACTAATAGGATAGCCATAGAGAACAATGGAACAGAAAGTCCATTAAAAAAACTTTACTTCTGGCCCATTCATTTTTGACAAATGTGCCAAGACAACTCAATGGAGGAAAATAGTCTTTTTTCAGCAAATGGTGCTGGGACAACTGGATATCTACATATAAATAAGTTGAACCCCTACCTCTAATGATACACAAAAATCAATTTAAGATGGATTACTAAACTAAATGTAAGAACTAAAAATATATTTGAAGAGTGTATTTTTCACACAAATGTCAATTAACTGATGAATGGATAAAGAAAATGTCCATACACTGGAATAGCACACAGCAGTGTGCTAAAAAGGAATGAAACACTGACGATGTTACAACATAGGTGAACCCTAAAAACGTGCAAGACACAAAAGATGCTATATGATTCCATTTATATAAACTCTCTAGAAAAGTCAAAGCTATAAGACAGAAAGTATATTAATGGTTGCCTGGGATTCAGCACAGAAATAAGGATTATCAGCAAATGGGCAAAAGGGAAGTTTTTGAGGTAGTGGAAATGTTCTAAAACTAGATTGAGTGATGTTTGCAAAACTCCATAGCTTTAGTTAAACAGCTATTGGTTAGGATCATATTGCCTGCTTAAAAATATTTTTCAGAGAACTTTCTCCCAAAAGATTCTGGTAAAACTCCTTCTGGTCAGTCCCATTTTGTTTAGGGAACATATGCTCTCTTCAATTTAGCCTACTTGAAAATATTTTAGATAAAGATTAACTTTCACAGAAAGTTATGGAAATAAGGAATTTGGTCACTAAATTCAAACACAGCTTTCTACTGTAATTATTTTTAAGTTATACATTATAAATAATATTAGATAATATAAAATTCACTGTCAAAGGACAATGCACTCTCAGACACTGCTATAGCATATCTCTTATTGTCTTTCTAGAAAAATAAGGGCAGTAAGAGAAAAAATCCTGATCAAAAAATGGTCAAAAGATACAAATAGATGACTTATAAAATGATATACAAATCGTTTATAAACATTTTAAAAATAGTTAACGTCATTAGTAGCCAAAAGAACTCAAATTAAACATGGGAAATATTAAGTTTTAGTGAACGATAATGGTGACTACATCTAGGCTCACTGTAGCACAATTTAAAACAGTGAAAAGGTGGAAACATTAACCATTACTTAACAATGGGGTAGTAGTTAAATAAATTATGGCATATATATAATACATACATACATATATATATATATATAATATATATAATGGAAAATTTAACAGTCATCAAAATGTAGAAATTATATGGAACAATACTCATGTATACATGTCTGTTAGCTTTGCATTTATTTTTCTATCAAAAGCTGAATGCAATTTGCTATGTACATATCAGGGACAAATAAACTTAAAATGTATACTGGACTCCACTTTTATGTGAGACATTGCAAAGTTCTGAAGATACAAAAATAATTAAGATACAATCTCTAACATTATTAAGTTCCAGTAAGGGAGACAGATGTAAATAAGCAACAGTAACAGTATACAATAAATGCTAACAATACTCTATATAGACACACTATTAGAATGATGAGTCAAGGAAAGCTTCCTAGAAGTGATGGCATGTAAATGACATCCTTACATGGGGGTAGCTATCAGGCAGACAATGATGGGGTAAGGTAGGCCAGGCAGAATCACCTGAACATTCATAAATATGGAGAAGGAAAGAATAGTGGGTACGTGCAAGATCATAAATACTTTGTAAAGCAGTGCTGCAAACAAGATATGAGGCTGGAAAAACAGATAGAGGTTAGATTGTAGAGGGTACTTTGTAAATTATGCAAAGAAATCACCGGGCAATGGGAATTACTTAAGAGTTTTTAATAAAGAGGTGATGAGAACAGTCTCATTAATATCAAAACAACTCTGGCAGTATTGTGAAAATGAACTGGAGTGGGGCAATAAGATCGAGGAAAGGAGACCAGTAAAGTCTCCAGTTAAAGATTTAAGCATCTACATTAACCATTGCTCCATTTCAAAAACACTTGCAAAATAGCGGTAAGGAGATTTTTTTAAAAGAAAAAGATAAAGTATAAAACCTCAAGGACAAAGGCAACAAGAAAGAAGACCAAAACAAACCTTTGAAAATCATAACTAGATGTATACTGAAAAAACCTAGAAAGGATCTGGAATTAACAGAACTAGGTAATTCAAAGTGGCACTAAAGATGGGGCTAAAACAGGAATATTAGTTAAGAGGCAGACCCCTCCTCTCCTTACATTCTACCCTAGGTGATTCTCCCTACCCAAGCCCAGCAGAAGACTTTACAGAGGATGAACCAAAGTTTGTCTTTGAACTGGGGACAGCAAGCAGAAATGGGAGCAAGGAATCTGTACCAAAAACAGGGATTAGGTAAAAGTTTTTAAGATTTAGGAAGTTAAAGTTTACAAACTGAACCTTGAGCTCCTAGTCACCTCTCTAACAGCTCCTAGAACATTGACTTACTTCTTATTCATAAGAATAGAGAAAATCTGGGGCCTCCCTGGTGGCACAATGGGTTAAGTTGCAGCACTATGAAGCTATCCAGAGCCACTGCAGCACAAGTTCAATCCCTGGTGAGGGAGCTTCCCACATGGTGCAGCAGACCTCTCCTCTCTTGCCCACTGCTCCCCTCAGCAGTGTATTTCAGTAGATCTGCCTGTTCTGCTCCCCACTCTGTCTCTGGTGAATCCTCTCACCTGCTCCCCACAGCTCTGGCCTACACCCCAGTTCTTGTATGCATAAATAAATAAAATCTTTTTTTTTTAAAAAGAGTAGAGAAAATCTAGGGAAGGAAATTAACAGAAACCTAATTCAAGAAAATTTCCCCAAGCTGAAATAAAAGGATTTCTCAAGTAAATGAAAGGGCTCACTAAATACCAACTCTCTGGATGAAATAAATTTACACTGATGGTGCATCATATGAAATAACAGTATTCTGGAGGAAGATCCAAAACACTTCCATGGGAGAAAGAAAACATAAACATGAAGATATACACAAAGATTTGGAAATCAGAATGGTCCTCAAAACTAGAAAACAATGGGTCAACCTTCTTCAAAAGTTAGAGAAATTATTTTCAAGTTGGAATTCAATACACAATATTATCAATTAAGTGTGAGGGTAGAATAAAGAACTTTCCGGTAATGCAAGGTCTCAAAAATTTTACTTCACATGCACTTTATCAGGAAGGTGGTGGAATATGTGCTACAGCAAAACAGGGGAGTAAACCAAGAAATAGGAGGTATAAAAGCCATGAAATAGGAGACTGGAGACTCAACAAAGAAAGAAATACATGAAAATTCAAGACTGCTATAAAAGGGAGAACCTAGCTGAGTGGCAGACCAAGAGATCAATTCCAGATTGTTAAATTGATAAGTTAGAGATTAGTGGGCTCTGCAAGAGAGAAATCCAATTAAAATGAAATTGATAGATTTACAATGGGGTCAAATATATAATGAAGGATAGAATTGTGTTTCTAGCAGTGAACTTAATGTAATATAAATGCATGCTGATTTTCAGTGATGCACACCTGAAACTTATATAATGTTATAACGCAATGTTACTTGAGTAAAAAATAAATTTAAAAAATAGGGATTTAAAGAAAAGGTAGCGAAGTATTAGAACACAAATGAAGTAAAATTCAAAGAACAACAAAAACTTGTAAAAGAAAGAAGATACAATATGCTACATGGCTGGGCTGTGAATAATTTTTAAGTAAGAATAATTCAAATATTAAACATTGACCTATGTGTAAAACTATATTGGAAGGATGAAAGAAAAGTGTGTATATATAAGTGTGTGTGTGTGCACGCGCGCATGTGTGTATAAAATGGTCTATATTGTATAAATATATGTAAATAATGGGGGTGATATGAAAGAGTTAAATCCTCCTCTCCCACTTTGAGAAGTCAGTACAGAAGGTCTAAAATGGAAAAACTAAAAAAGTAGCAGTATACATGGTACCTAGATATATAGAAATAAATAATTTAAAAAGCAGCTAAAATAACTGAAAGCAATTGCCTCTAGAGAGTGGGAAATGGAGTGTGGACAGGGAGTTTGATAGTTTCACAAACCTTATAAAACTATTCTACTTTCGAGGTGGGGGATGAAGTAGACCTGAAAGAAGGCAGTAGCAGAGGGAACCAACTGAAAAGATTCAAGAGGTCTTTAAGAAGTATGTATAATTGTCATTACTTACTAAAGAAACAGAAATAGCCTACCTGAAGTTCCCGAGTAAATAATAGCAATTTAGTAAATAGAAGCTGAAAAAAAGGGAGGGAGGAGTTAGAGATCTGGGAGGCCCAGGTGAGAGAAGATAATGAGTTTGGTTTTAGACAAGTTTAATTTGAGATGCCTTTGGGATACCTATGTGCAGATGTTTGTTAACGTGGAGTTTTATAATGCACAGTTAAAGAACCATTAGTGAAACTGATAGTTAGTGATGACAACTGAGGTTTTAAAAATGCTATCAGAAAGGCCTTGATAGAGAACACTATTAGATGCAAGGAGAGGTCTTAAGTCAATAATCTAAGCTCTTATGTTAAGAAAACACAAAAAAATTGCAAAGTGAATTAATTCAAAGCAAGCAGAACAGAAATGATAAAGAGCAGATATTAATGAATTTGAAAATAGGAACATCATAGAGAAAATAAACGAAATGAAAAAGTGATTCTCCTAAAAACAATAAATAAAATTCTTTACCAAGACAGAAAAAAAAAATAAAACACAAACCATGAATATACCAAAATATGTACATGATGTGAGCGCTGAAAATTATAAAATGCTGATGAAAGAAATCAAAGACCTAAATAAGTACTGAAATGTACCATGTTCAAGTGTGGGAAGACTTAACATAGTAAAGATGTCAGTTCTGCCCCCAAATTGATTTATAGGTTAAATGCAATTCCTATTAAATCTCAGCAAATTTTTATGGAAAAGTAAATAAATTAAAGGAGCGAAAACAATCTTTTTAGATAAAAATAAAGTGGGAATATTGTTCTACCAGATATTAAAACCTATTATATGGCTTTAGAAATGAGGATAGATTGATGGAGGGAAAAACAAATAGATCTATGGAACAAAGGCCCCAGAAAAACTCCCACATAAATATGCCAAACTGATTTTTGAGAAAAGTGCAAAAGCAATTCAATTGAGGAAGGACAGCCTTTCAACAAAAGATGCTGAAACAGTTGGATAGCCATAGGCAAAAACAAACAAAAGAACCTTGATCTAAACTTCACATCTTATACAAAAATTAACTCAAAATAGACGGCATCCATAAGTGTAAAAAGTAAAAGCAATAAAACTTGTACAAAAAAAAAAAACACGAAGAAATCTTTGGCATATGAGGCTGGGCAAGGAGTTCTTAGGCTTGACACCAAAAGCATGATGCATGAAAGGGAAAATTGATAAACTGAACTTCATCAAGATTAAAGTTTTTTCTTACGTGAACAATTCTGTTAAGAATAATCAAGTTACAGGCTGGGAGAAAATATCTGTAAGTCATAGCCAACAAAGGACTAGTATTTAGAATATACCATGCATAGTCAAAACAATAAAAAGAAAAAGCAATCTAATTAAAAAATGGACAAAAAAACATGAATAGACATGTCACCAAAGAGAATATACTGAGGACTAAGCAGCACATGAAAAGATGTTCAAATCATTAGCCATGAGAGAAATGAAAATTAAAGCAGCAATGATTTACTCCACACATCCATTAAAATGATGAAAATGAAAAATAGTGAAAATACCAAATGCTGGTGAGGGCGCAGACAAACTGGATCACTTAGCTGCTGGTTGGCATGTAAAATGGTACAGCCACTCTGGGGGAAATAGTGTAGCAATATCTTATAAAATGTAAACATACAGCTACCATATGAGCCAGCTGTGGAATACCTGATCATATATCCCAGAGAAATGAAAACTTAAGTTCCCACAAGAATCTGTGCATAAATGTTCATAGGAGCTTTACTTACAAGTAGCCAAAAACCAGAAATAGCCCAGATATTCTAGAAACTGATACATGTATACAATGGAATATTATTCAGGAAGAAAAATACTCAAACCATTGATAGACATAGCAAGTTAGACCAGTCTATGAGGAATTCTGCTGAGGAAAAAAAAAGTGAATCCCAAAAAGTTAAATGTGGTATGATTCCATTTATATAGTATTTTGAAATAATAAAATTTTAGAAACAGAGACTAGATTAGCTGTTGCCCGGAGTTAGGAACAGAGGTGGGGGTTGTGATGTGAGGGAGGTGGGTTGTGTTAATAAACAGCAAACATGGAATTCTTGTGCTAATGGAAGTGTTCTGCATCTTGACTGTGGCAGTGGATATACAAACCTACACATGTGATAAATCTGTATATAATTAAATACACACACGGAGTAAAACCAGGCAGAATTGAAAAAGATGGTTAGATCGAATCAATGTCAACATCCTGGTTATGATATTGTACTTCACATTTGCAATATGTTACCAATGGAGACCTCTTTATTATTTCTTCAGGACATCTCTATTATTTCTTACAACTGCATGTGACTCTACAATTACATCAATAAAAATTTCAGTTAAAGAAATCTGCAACACATGATTCCACTAAGCAAAGTAAGTCAGAAAGAGAAAGACAAATACCAGATAATTTCACTCATGTGGAATATATAAAGAAACAAAGTGAATGTACACAACAGTATAAACAGCTCTTAGACTCTGACAACAAAGTGGTGGTTACCAGAGGGGAAGGGTTAGGTAGTGGAGGAATGAATAACTGGGTCAATCCGATATCGGGAATGGTACTAGAAGTTGGTGTTGGGTATGGTGTGGTATATAATCGAGGTGTTAAGCTGAACTCCTAAAACTCACATAGTATTGTAAAAAAAAAAAAAAAGGTACATAATTTTTAATAAAAAGAAAGAAAAAGACTAACACACAAAGTTTTGATCCCCAACCTCTTCTCTCAGAAGTGCCAGCTAAGTAGGCACGCATTGATCCCCAACTTAAATCTGTTCTCATGGCTTGATATGACTGGCCATCTTTTCCGGCTTCAATATCTGTTTTCTCATTGTCGCATGCCTGCTAAGCCAAAGCCATATTTTAAGGTTTTAGTTATTGCAGTACATTCTTTCTGTTTAGGTCATGCTACCATTTAAAAGCAACTTTAAAACTGCAGGCGCTTAATGTAATTAAGGTTTATGTCTTATTCAGAAAAGGGGAGAAGGAAGTAAAAGTGGAAGAAAAAGATGGAGAGCATACTAGTCATAGCCACTTGTCTATTAAAATTAAGGTAATGCTTGGCATAAATGTACTTGAATTCTCAGTGCTAACTATGGTCTGATGTGAAGAATAGTGTTTCTGGAGATGTACAAATGTCTCATTTGGGCCATGAGAATCTGCAACTTGGTATTGCCATTTATACATTAAGGTGGTGATAATACACTCTCCTTGTGTATTCAAGGAAGGGCTTAAAAGAAAAGATGGTATCCTGAATTCTTGGAAAGGGGAGACGAGGTGGCAGCCTTATTACATTTTAAATGATACTCACACAATCATCTGTTGAAATATTACTTATAATCATGTCTCTTCAAATTCTACCTTTTCCAGGCAGTCAACTAAAGACGATTTTTCTCTTTCTTGGCTGCCCCCCCCCACCCTTGCACTCTGTATCTGTTCAAGGCAGAAGTGCATGCCATTAATGTTTATACCTCCTACACTAAGCAACACAGTGAGTGTCACATGACATCTACTTTGTATTTGGCATCACACTATCTGGTTTTGACTTCCACCTAAAAGGATACCTTCCAATTATATTGCACCTCAGTTATCAAAATGCCTAAGCACATTACTCTAATTGGTTTCCATGATACCCTAATCTGGAGCAAATAATTTAAAACTCAAAAAGGTTCAGTAGCTTCCCAAAGGCCAAAGCTAATGAGAATTGATATTAGGACCGGTATGTTTATTTATTTTTAATTTTTAAAAATGTTTTATTTATTTTCTTACATCTTTGTTCATTTCTGGACAGTATTTGATTTCTCCCCTCAGGTGTGGTCCCCGTCATTCTCCCTCCACCACAGCACCGGCGATCCATCACTGCAGTCCCTTGTGTTCTTCCCTCCCCTGTTTTGACCCCATCCCCTCCCTCCCCTGCTGTGTGCCTCAGCTCTATGGTCACCTTGCAAGCTTTGTAGGACCTATATCTTTAAACTCTCATCTAAACAGTGCTTTTTCTATTATAGTGCTCCTATTTATCAAATGTTGTGAAAATTTAAAATAAAAAGTACTATGCTGAGCTAATACTTGGCGCCACAGCATAACACTATTTGTTGTCCCTTCAAACACCAAAATGCTCAAAATAAGGCTGGCCTATCTGAATCCATCTGGGTAGGTTTCATTGGTGAAATACTATCAGGTCATTTTATCTAGGCGGTGGTCATAGAGCATGGGCCCCAAAGCAGCATTATACAAGCCTCTAGTATATTTATAGGTGTTAGTCACTAACAGGAAGAAAATTGCTTTGGAGAAAAATCTATATATCTCACAAACAATATAAATTCTACTATTTGGAAGTGATTTAAATCATGTTACATATAATTCATCTGGGGAGGCTCTCCAGCTTGAAGAAATTCACTTGGGCACAAAATGTACATAAAAAGGATTAGTGAGAAATCTAATTTTGCAGACGTATTGAATGTACTTCAAATCTGGATTTACATTAAGAAAAAGAAGTTTGAGAAGTAGGGCTTTGAGAATATTAAGCATCACACATTCTTTCCTAACAGGAGCTGAAGACTTGATCACTTTGAATGTCAGTACCCTAACCTATCTTACAAGAAAGTCTTTATAATGAAGAACAACAGGGTGACAACGAATTTCTTTTGTCTGTCAAGAGGAGCAGAGATGAGCGAGCAGATGATTAAACAATGGAAAGAGAATACCTTTTGATTAAATACAATAGGGAGAAGCAAATGAACTCCCATCTTTGTTGAGCTTAAGAGATACTTAATATGGGCCCCACAGACATAAGTTTCTTTGTGTTGTTGCTCCATCTCTGGCAGATAAAGAGAATTTACTTCTCAAGTTTCTGAAGTGGAACACGATCTCAGTGTTCCAATGTCACTAAGATTTCCCAAATAATTTAAGAAAAAGAGGATGTAAAAGTAACCCCCTCAATCAGTAGATCAGATTCCATCCTAGAAGGTGAAAGAAGAACACACTTTAATTGGAATCCAAAAACATCTTATGGCATCTCAGTACTTGACACTCTTCAGATATTAGAGGGCTGAAAGTAATTGATAAGAATATTTTTAAAGCACATCTTATTTGGATCAAAGTTCCTAAAAAATATACCAACACTGAAAAAACTTAATTTTAAACAATCCCCTTAAGCTATAAATATTAACACAGGATAAAATGAAGTATGAGCATGACATATCACACAAAGCTGCTTCTCTAAATGGTCCTGAAGGCATTTCATGCAAGAGTTAATTATACCACACTAGACAACTAGGAATGTTTTATGTCAAAAAGTAATGTGTTCATAAATACTCAACCCAGCACTAATGGGACTATATTTTGGAAATATCACAAGATTCCTTAGGGCAATTTTAGTTACTCTAAGGATTCTTCTTTTCCTGCCCTAAATAGCAGTCTAAATGTTGTGAGCAGCTATTAAATAATTGGGGCTATAACCCATAAAAGACTGCAATGACTATGGATGAAATATATTTTAGTCTTGAAGCTTTAGGACACTTCACTTAAGAAATAAAATGCCATGATAATATTCATGTAACTTTCAAATACTGACAAGTATAAGATTTTCCACTGCCCATCCCTTTATTGATAATATTAAAGGACACGATGATGGTTTAGGAATGAAGAAACAAGAATCTCCTATCCGTCTCTTTCCCCCTGCATCCTGAAGAAATGTGGCTCCACACATACTTAAAATGAGTAACAAATTGGTTCAGAATGATTGCCAACTCTGCCATAAGAGGCCCCAGAAGAGATGGAGTTGCTGCAGTTTCAGTGACTGCCAACTCAGAAGACAGATGTGTGATTGCAGCACTACCATCAAGTCAACCTCAAAATAATGCTGTAAATTTTTACAAAGAGAAAGACAAGTAACTGATACTTGGTTAAAGTTAAATATTTATCCTCAATTATCTATACTAATCAGGAGGAAAAGAGGCATAGATAATGTCAAACAATGAATACCAAATTTGAAAACTGGAGAATACTGGCACATGTTGAGACACTCCCTAATTCAATACTCTTGTAATTATATCTGACCCCTTTCTAGCTCTGTCCCATCATAGTCAGTTCTATGTTGGCTAGAGGAAAAAGGGGCTGGTTCTCCACCTCGCATATGAATATTGAAATGCTGACTGGACAGAGTAATATTTTTGCACATGTAAATTACGATGTATGATTTCCAAATCACTTTTTAAAAGCTAATTTAACTTTAGTTAAAAAAGTGACCCTATTAGCATTAACAATTGCTATGTTTTACAATGGGAAAATATTTGTACCAACATTATAGATACTAAGGCTTAAAAAAAATTTCCCAGATGTTTTTAAAATAAAGATTTCTGGGCCTCTCTGGTGGCCTAGGGGTTAAATCTCTGCACTATCACCACTACAGCCTGAGTTCAATCCCAGCCATGGAGATCGAACCAACACATGGCGCAGCAGATCTCTCCTGTCTCGCCCTCTGCTCCCCTCAACAGTGTATTTTAGTAAATCTGCCTGCTCTGCTCCTACTCTGTCTCTGGTGAATTCTCTCATGCCCTGCACCTCTGGCCTACACCCCAGTTCTTCTACACAAGAAAAAAATAAAATAAAATGATTTCAACTTGAAAATCATTTCTAAAAAGACTATAAAAGTTAGAGATTCTTTAGGAAAAAAAATGCATTTCTTTTGTGAAAATAACATGATTTGCTTTCCTGTAAGAATTAATTGGATATGGGGCCTCCCTGGTGGCACAGCGGTTGAGCGCTGCACTGTGGAGCTGTCGGCAGCGCGCGGTGCGAGTTCGACGCCCGGCCAGGGAGATTCCCACATGGTGCGGCAGACCTCTCCTGCCTGGCCCGCTGCTTCCCTCAACAGTGTATTTCTGATCTGCCTGTTCTGCTCCCTGCTCTGTCTCTGGTGAACCCTCTTGCCGCCCCATGCCTCTGGCCTGTACCCTAGCTTGTACGTATAAATGGATAAATCTTTAAAAAAAAAAAGAATTATTTGGATATGAATAAACAGACTCATTGAGAAATTTAACCTTAAAACATCTTAGTCCACAGGAAATTTCAGCAGACACGATCCCAATAATTACTTAAAAGCAATATAAGCCAACAAGAAGAAAAAAATCTCTCTTAGACAGCAATATTAAAACCTGCTACTCTCCATTACTTGATCATGTCATTTCCTGATATGAAAAGGAAAGGTTCTTTTGGTAGGAACAGCAAAAAGGAGCTCAAAGTGTCAAGAATTAGCAGGCTTTCCCCCATTCTTCTTCATGGCCTCCCCTTGTCTCTGTTGAGAACCTTTTACATATAAGATCTTATTTCCTCTCTAGCCCAACTAACTTTTAGCAGGAAAGTAACTCCTAGTGATCACTACTATTGTTTTTTACCAGTGTCAACTGAGAACTTTACCCAGATTGCAAGACCTTACATCCTACCCAAAGTACTACCATTATCATACTTTGAAAAAATTCTTATACTCTATCATTAGGTACATGATTAAGATTTATTTTTTTATATTCAACATTGGCTACATTAGAATTATTTTAAGAGCAAGCCAATAGAAAGAATACTGTTCTGGTAATTAGGAAATCTGGATGCTAGTCCTAGCTCTGCTGCAAATTAGCTGTGTGTTCTTTGGGACGACATTTAACCTCTTTTAGTCACTTTCTTAATTTATATAAAGTAAGTCTTTTGCAATGCTAACAACCTTAATTTTATTAGTAGGAAAACTGACTGAGAGCTTTGAGATCTCATTTATGACAAAGATGATACAAGCCAGTGGGGAGAAATCACTACAATATTTCTTCACAACCCAAATTACATTTTGACATTTACCCCGACTCCAACCAAGCACTGCATATTGTAGGAAAATATGCTTCAGACAAGAAGACAACTGAGTCAACTTCGTATATCATCATTACCATTTTCCAGCCCCTGACACTCTCCCGCATTTCAGTTCTTGTTTTCTCTAGGTTTTCAAAGATAATCTTTCTACCTAGAACTGTGTTCTGTGAACCCAATTAATTAGATACCTTTTGAACCACATGACCATTCTTCTTCCTTCCTCTTTCCCTTTCTTTCTTTCTCCCTTCCCTATACACAGTGAACTCTGATAACCCTCCCTCCTTTCCCTCAGGCTCTCTCCCTCCTTTTTCCTGCCCCTCTGTCCTACATACAATATGTTCTTATAATCTCCTCTCCCTTCTTCCTTTCCTCCTCTTTCCTCCCTCCCTATACACAGTAAAGTCTGATAAGCAGTTCTGCCACTATTTACTAATCACCAACCATGGGCGATCCACTGCTCAAGGAAAGTTAAAAATAGCTTTTTGCATACCTTACAAACCCCCCAAATGGTATATATTATTCATCATATTAAAAATGAGGAAAAAGACTCAGACAGATTAAGTAACAATTGAGGTGACAACTATTAAGTGGTAAATGCCTTGACTTGAACCCATATCAATCTGACTCAGAAACCTCTCCCTTTTGGGTAATTAATACAAAAGCAATAAACTTAATACAAAAGCAGTACAGAATTTAACCTTCCTCTGATGACTAAAAACACAGTTTAGAAAGGGATACAACATTTCTTCCTCTAAGATAGGAGAGAAGGAAGTAAATGTAGTTGATGATATAGTTATGTCTGGAAGGTAAAGAAACGAAAGTATTAAAAGTTTGTGGTTGACGACCTCTATTAATACAGAGAATTAGGAATCTAGAATGCCAAATAACAAAATTTGAATTATTTTCATAACTCTTCTTTAAAAATAGTAACTCTGGCTAGTTAACCTCCAAGGTCTGATTATATTACATACACATTTAAGCAAATCTATAAAAATGATTTCTCCCAATTTTTAAAATTCTATAGAAAAGTTGAGAAAATCGTAAAAACCTAAAACTTGTAAACTCTTTACCTAGGTTAACCCACTGTTACTATTTTGCCACAAAATGTTCTCTCTCTTGCTTTCCCACAAATGATTTTGGCTGAATCACTTGAATGAAAATTACAGATATGAAAAATCTCAAAATAATGGAGCATACAGCTTCTAAGACTAAAAATGCTTTCCTCCATAACCATAATAAGACACCTAGGAAAACAAAAATTCCTTAGTATCACTGAATATACACTCCATAACCAATTTCTGCAATTGTCCTAAGTAATATCTTCTTGGTTTTCATCCAGTTTCCAAACAAAGTTGACATGATAGATGTGATTGTTTCTTTTAATCTAAAACAGTCTCCTTGATTTTTTTTGTTTTGAATTTTTTTGTTTACCATGATTGACTTTTTGAAGAGCCCATGCCAATTATCTTTCAGAATGTCTCACACACAGAATGTCTGATTATTTTGTTATTTGATTCAGTTAAACATTTCTGATAAGAATACTACATTATCTTTCAGATTGTCTCACAGTAGAATATCTGACTATTTTGATGATTAGATTCAGGTTGAATATTTTTTAAATCTTTTTTTATTTTTGCATAGAAGAACTGGGGTGTAGGCCACAGGTGCCGGGGGAGGGGGGGGGAGGAGGGTGAGAAGGGGTAAGAGAACTCACCAGAGACAGAGTAGGGAGCAGAATAGGTGGATTTACTGAAATACATTGCTGAGGGGAGCAGTGGGCGAGACAGGAGAGGTCTGCTGTGCCATATGTGGATTAGCTCCCTGCCCAGAGATTGAACTCAGGCCATAATAGTGATAGTGCTGAGACTTAACCCTTAGGCCACCAGGGAGACCCCAGGTTAAACATTTTTGATAGGAATATTACACATGTGAAATTGTGTACTTACCATATCTGATCAAAATTCCCAAAGGGTCAAGCTATCCCAGAGTTGGTGATATTAAATTTGACCTCTAGATTAAAGTGGTATTTGTCAGCTATTCTGCTGTAAAGGTACCTTTTCTCTCTAATTATAAGTAAACTGAGGGATGATACTTTTCAGACCATGTAAATATACTGTTTCCCAAGGATCATAAACACAATGGTTGTACTTGGTTAAATCAGCAATTATGCTAGGCTCTAGAATGGTGATTTTCTCTTCAAACTGTACAATTAAACTGGGTGAAATTTATGGACTATAAATTAAGTCTCAATACAATTGCTTTAAAAAAATTCACTCAATAACTTAGTCTGTATTTTTCCATTTTCTACTAGCATATTTTCTTCTGTCAAGAAGTGACTGCCGTTAAAACGTCTTATAAATAAGGCAGGGTATTCAAGATCAGGGTGAGCTTAAAAAAAGAATTCTGTTGAAATATGTTTTAAAATGTCATTCTCCAATTCTACCATTTTTTATACAATTATTAGCTGGTATGCTTTTATAAAGATTTTCTATTATCTGCCCCCCTTCCCTTTTGGGGGGAGTATCACTGAGGACTTGGTGTTTTTTTCACTTCAAGGTATTATAATCCACTACTGGTATTATTCTATTTTTTAATTTTACTTTTTTATTTGAAGAAACACTGCATTATAACATTACCTAAGTTTCAGGTGTGCAATATTGAGAATCAACATGGAATTATTCTATTTGATGTTCAAATTAACCTAATTTGGTCAGTAGAATCCCATTCAAGTACAATCTTGTGTCTCAATGTAACCCCACTAGTATTTAAACGATCTTTATTTTCTGGAATAAAATGCCCTAAACTTAACTTATACTTTTCTTGTCTGACATCTGAGAGCAAGTATTTCCCTCAATAGGCCTTGGTTCCTTTTAGAGGGGAAAGTATTTTGAAACCAAGAATTAGGTGCTAAGTGTGCTCACTGCAACTGGGCTATCTGTCAATGCTTCTTGGACCTTTCCAGGTATAGAATAAGAATGAGTTCATAATAATATTTGAATTCAAATTTATAATACAAATAATAAAGAAAAGAAAAAAATGAGGTCTCTTATCTTTCAACGAAAATCTTGGTTTCTATTATTATTAATATACTAATGTCTTGCTTTATCCTACTATATATAAAATAGTAATACTGGTATTATACTTGTGAAACTAACAATAAACCTATTAAGAAAGTTTAAGATTCCTTTGCAGTTCTTATCTTTAAGATTCCATCCTAGTGGCAAAACCAGAATAAGGTCTGTGGGAAGAAATCAGGTAACAACAAAAAAACAAGTAATAGAAACTGTAGAGACAGAGCCAAGAAATGGCAGTATATTCTCTACCAGCAAATTTTCCTCCAAGTACAACTTAAAAAAAGCAACCATAATCCACACCATGTACCTCCTCAGCTCATTGTCAGCATCACTGGATTGACCTGCCTATCTTTCTCCCTGAGAGGGTTGTTAAGTTACTTGCTAAGGTTCTGGAGCAGGGAGAGAGGTGGGAAGACTTGGACATGGCAGTGGCCATTCCTGGGGGCAAACAGACTTTGGGATGGCATAGGCTCTGATGCGTCAAGACTGGCACAGGGGACCTCCACAGGTGGGTGTGTGAAATAATATTCTACATCTTGACTTGGCCCTGGGACAGCTCAATCAACCCTGGAACACTGAGGTCTGGATATAGCATAAGCAACAGTAGAGCACCAACCCCTTCTAAATAGATACTTCTCCAAAGAAGACATTCAGATGACCTATGACATGTGAGAATATTCAACATCACTTATAAGGAAAATGAAAATCAAAACTGCAGTGATATATCACCTTACCCTGTGAGAATGGCCTATACAGAAAGGACTTGAAACAACAAATGTTGGAGAGGATAGAGAGAAAAAGGAACGTTTGGCCATCATTGGTGGGAATGTGATAGGGTACAGTCTCCGTGGAAAATAGTATGGAGACTCCTCAAAAAAATAAAAATGGACATACCGTATGATCCAGCAATACTACTGCTAGGAATTTACTCAAAGAACATGAAAACTCTAATACAAAAAAAACTTACACACATCTACATTCATATAGCAGCATTATTCACAATAGCCAAGACATGGAATGACCCTAAATGCCCACTAATAGATCACTGGATAAAGAAATTGTTGAATATATACTCAATGGAATACAATTCAGTTATTACAAAAGATGAAATAGTGCCTTTTGGGACAAAAATGGATAGATTTTGAGGTGATTATGCTAAGTGAAATGAGCCAGAAAGTGAAAGACACTTAGAGGATGGTTTCATTAACGTGGAACATAATAACCAAAGAAATTAAATTGGCAAGAGCAAAAGTATTTCTTAGACTGTTAAAAAATTATACTGACTACCAGAGGGGATGGAGGGAAATGGAAATAGGGCATTGGTACTGAACCTTTTGTGGCAGGCAAGTGAAGCATGTACACATATAGTGGAGTGAAAACTTACCCCCAAAATTCTATCATTATGTAAATGACTGGCAAATAAATTGTTTAAAAAATATTAACTTGTGGGGTGGGGTTTTTTTTAAAAAGTTATTGGTTGAATTAACATAAAAAGAAACTGTATGAGATTAATCCAGTTTTTAGATTGCCCAGTATCTTATTAATATATACACAAGAACAAATATGTGTTTGTAAAAATATGTTTCTAAACAGGGCCTGTGATGTGTCATCTACACAGTATTATTAAATTACATTAGTTCTTATATTGCACTAAAAGGGAAAAAAGTTATACCTTAGTAAAGATGAATCACCAGGAACACTAGATTCAAAAATAATGAGAATGTGTGATTATGTTGTAAATTAGTTACAGAAATTTGGTTGACTTCAGTTTGCATTCAATTTTAGCATTTGTTTTTCTTCCCATACTTTTGGGCTTAATTTTAATTTTTTAAAATTTTTATTTAAATATCATTACACCCGTGCTAGTGTTTTGACAATACAGGATTTCCCCCCTCAGCTGTAGTCACCATAGCCCTCCCACCACTGAAACACCCCTAGCCCTTCACCATAGTGCACTGTGTTCTCTCCATTTTCCTGCACTGTTTCTTCCAACTTGTGAGTAAACTTTTTATTTTTATTTTTATTGCCCACAAGTAAAACTTTTACAAAAAGGTACACTTACAGAAGTCCTGTTCTATCCCTGTCTGCCCACCCCCAATCCTATTCACCCCCCACTTTCATTAGTTTCCAATTTAATCTTCCTGTGTCTAATTTAATTAATGCTCGTTCTTCAGAAATAATGTTGATGTATGATGAGTTAAGTAAAATCCTGTCAACTGGACTCTGATTTGAGTGCTGTCACAGTACAAACGACTTGACTTGTATCACATTTGCTATTTTCAAGCCAGTTGGCTTGGTGTTACACATAAACTCCTACCTGAATTCTCCTCAATCCATTGTAGAGAGTCCATATGAGCATTCAGAATTTTACAGATCTGCTGGAGCTAAAACCACAAGATTTTCAGATTATGATTATACTAAAATGGTAAACAAAAATAAAAAACTGAAATTAAGAAGTGTTTTTTCATTTCTGCTGGTAAGAAATGGACTGAGAATTTACTAAATATTAATGGGTTCTTTGCTATTTCATATTTTAGTGTTCACATATATTAGTTCAATCTCATTATTTTATAACTTTCACGACTTTGATTCCTAAAGTTCAATGACAAATTGTTACAGTATAAAAATAAGTAAAGAACACTAAGAGACATTTCACAAGATAAGAAGTTCCTATAAAAATTTAAAATATTACCTTCTGTCAAACAAATCAGCAATTTTTGCTAAGTGGGACTACTCTGTTATCAAGTATGTGGGGAAAACAGGTATGTTCATAGATAGTTGATAGTAATATAAATTGGCTTAACCCTTCAAAATGTAAATTTTACAAAATATATCAAATTCTTAAAATGTTCATATGTTTTCTACTTCTAAGGGACATATCCAGAGGGAAAAAAAATCAAGACTAAACAAATCTCATCATTATGGGGAAATTTTATATGACAAAAAACAGGAAACAATATCTCCACCCCCAAAAAAGATTGAATATATTAAGGTATAGTCATTAAAACTATGATTTTAAATAACGGTTAAAATTTGGGAAAATACTATGAAAGACTATTAAATGAAGACAGAATATAAAACTTTATATAGTATGCTTCTAATGCTGTTTAAAGCAAAAAGGGTATTTTAACCAGTATAGCAAAAAGACTTGAAACAAATACACCAATATATTAGAGAAATATAGGTGATTTAATCATCTTTACAGATTCTCATGTTTTCCAAGTTTAATACATTGAATAAGTATATGTATTAACTTGGTATTTCAACAAATATTCTAGCAAAGACTGGGATAATACTGAAAATAGGAAATTAAAAAGTTATCAAACTTAGTAATATATAATGAAAACAGCAAATTTAACATATTTTAATATAATAAATAGAAATACAAGAATGAGTTTTGTAAAAAGAAGAAAAAGTGACTGAATATCATACACAATAGTATGGACTTGCTTAATAAAATTTTAGATGTTAGGTGGTCTCTCCCATCTTCCCTCCAAAAGGTAAAAATAGACAGTATCACCATGGATACTGTTAAACATAGTTGCTATTTTTCTACCCTGATGTATGGCCCATAGAAATGAAGTTTTGTTGACCTGGTTACAATAAATTATTGTACCCAGAGAATATTATTGTTCAGCAAATGTTTTCTCTGCTTTCTGTCCAATGATTTATGCTATCTGAGGAAAGAGATGAATTGTTGCTGATCTCTTACTTCTTTTGTCCTGTTATCAAGCAGCAATTATCTTTTCATTCACTCATCTTAAACATCTCAATCATCCTTGCCAGGAAAAACAAAAACAAAAAAGACTCAAACCAGTTACTATTAGCTATTAAAGTAAAACAAGGCTAAGAAGAGAAAAAGGATAAGGATAGGATTACAATTTCCTTCCTTCCTTGACTTACTGTGCTCAGAACACTTCTCTTGCATTAATTCAACAATGAGAGACTAGACATCAGCTCTGCTTCATAGCTAAATCTGCATATATTCATCTATGCATCAAAATTCTATTACAATCAAATAATTATGAATTTTGGAATCACAATGGTAATCTAATATTTCATTAAAAAGAAAGTTTAAATTGAGTCAACACTTGATCATCTGTGTGAACACAGGGAAATGGCAGCATGGATAATCCTAGACTAATCTATATTTGTCTTTGTTCAACTTTAGATTCACCCAAAGTAGAGAACAGCATAATTTTTATAGCTGAAAGGAACTTCAAGATTATTGAGTCTACCCTGATATATTGCAAAGGAAGGAGCCAAGACCCGGAAAGATTAAGTGACTTAAAATTCTAATGTTTTCTCAAGTATACCATATTGTCTCTATAATTAAAAAAGCTAGCAATATGTAAAGAACTGCCTGTATATAATTGGACAAAGAGCTTACTAAAGAATAATCACCACTTACATATATATATGTCATTCATCCTCACCTACCCAGATCCTGGCCCCATTCCTAATTACAATCAACTAATAGAAAGTACAATGAGAACGTCCACAATGGTAGAATCTTCTTATCATTACTGCCATGGAGTGGGACTGGGAGAAATGAGAACTCCATTTAGCTGCTATGACAATAGGGAAAGGTATAGGAAATAAGCTCTTTAATTAGAGTAAGATAAAGGGAATAAAACAACCCTTTCTTACCACCAAATTAATTCAAGGCATATCAAAACCCTCTAATTGTAGCCTTGGTTGTATTTTTTTATTTTCATTACAAGTTAAGTAGGACTCTATGGAGCAGCTGGAAACGTAATAGTAATATTTAACAAAGTTTCTATAGAAAAACATTTTAAATCTCACATAGTTGACTTGTTAAACTTTTAAGATCTAATCTAATCACAAATTAAAGATTGCCTGGATATCCCTAACAGACTCAAACATATATACTCACATTTATATAAGTATAAATATGTAAAAGTAAAGAACGAGCTAGCTAATAAGTAACCGAAAACAGAAAAATAAATACAGAAACAGTTATATGGAGACTAGAGAGAAAATCCTAAAAATTTAGGAAGAAAATTATTTTTTTGACTCTCCTGAGAATGACAAAAATTTAACATTTTCAGTCCCTAAATATTTCCTGCACTACTAACTACCCCCATGAGCTTCTTATCTCTTGAGGCACGTAAGGAACATTCTAGAGGACAGGAGAAGATGACTAGATAAAAGAGGCACAGAACATTAATTTCATACTAAATCTTGGTTGTCCAAATAGATAAAACAGCTACCATACCAGGTCAGTATTGTCAGCTGGGCTTCCAAAACTATTCAGGTGGTCAATAATGTCCTTGAGATCTTGAGTCATTTGTTTCAGCTGAGCATCTATATTTTCTGCTGATTTGTAACTGAAAAAGGCAGGTAAAATAAAGAGATTAATAAGAAATATTTCTTCCACTATTTGTTATTGACATACAAAAATGATACTGCTAATTGGTTTTGGCCCAGTTCCCCTACTTTCTCAATGATTAATAGCACATTTTTATGGACACAGCACTCATGAACTTATTTCCACAATCTAAAAGACTCCGCAGGTGAAGGCTTTATCCACCTTGCCATTTTTACAGTCAGCTGTGTGCCCTCTGGATAATGTTCCGGGGAAGCTCTGAAGCAAAGAAACTCTTCTAGGTGTCAAAACAAACCCACAGGACATTTAGATATATGAGAGGTTATCTGTTGTTCAGCAATATTCAGTAAGTGCTGATATATCTTCAATGATCTTAAATACATAAATTTTCAAAGAAAACCTTATATAAATATACTCTTATCATCCAACAAAAGATGCTTTGAGAAATGAGATTCATAATAATCAGAGGCAGATAAATCTGCTAAGTTGACAACAAATGGATCAGTTGGCTAAATCTCAGTATTTACACACACACACACACACGCACACACACACGCACACACACACACTTAACCTAGTCAATGAATATGTTTATGAGAATTAAATTCACCAGAGGCTTTTTCAATCTTGATATCAATAAAAATTAAAGGATTCAATTAGATTTATCAATAACTGTTTATTGCCTTTCTGCCCAAACTACTTACAGGTAATTGGCTGGTTAGATTGTTGAAATTTCTAATAAATATTTCATCACAATATAAATCTCGCTACACAAAGCAGTTGGAAAGGAACTAATGTTTTAATTATTTCTTCAAACTATCGTTAGGATCTACTGTCCAAAAAAGTAACTGTATATTTCAGTAAAATGATAGAATGCATGAAAAGCAATGCCAAGAGAAGAAATGATCACAAAGGTTGAAATGCAAAAGCAGAAGCAGAATTAAGGTCAGTACACATTAGTCATACCATATTTAAAGCACCTACAAAAAGTTAACTTGTCAAATCTTTTAAAAATAAGCTGTCTTAATTCATTGACAAAATGAGTCCAATTTACTCTCAATTTAGTTTATATAGCACATTCATACAAGTTCTCCTAACAACACTTTATGTCAAATCTCAGTCCTGGAAAGATAAAGTTACTATAGAAACAGTGGCAATGTATCGACCAAAGGTAAAGACTGAACACACACAAATAAAATATACCCAGCCCAAGACATTGACAAAATCATTCAATCTTTGAAAGCTTTGTAGTTAGTCTCCCAAAGTGCCTTTAAAATAGCATATGATTGATCTCTGAAGCAACTACATGAACATTAGCTTTAAAAAGAGTCAATATAAATAGGAGACGAGAAATATTCCACAATACTGATACTGCACACATAAAATTTGTATTTCTAATTTAAGAACAGACTTGACAAACATAAACATTTTATAATGTTTATATATAAGCTTGAGATTAATAACATTATATAAAATACTATAAAAATTCAGAATGATTATTTTCAAGCATCATGAAAAGATAAACAGCAAAAAGTCAAATAAGTTAATAAATGGCAACTATGAGAATTTGCCCTTTTTCTTCTGACTTATCTCTTCTACTTATCTAAGTAGCGTAATGCAGTATGGTGGAGGACTGTGAGTGCTTGGTGCTGGGTGTGGTATGGTGACATACACATGAAGAGTGTCAATCATATACAGTGTTGCAAACCAATGTTACCTCAATAAAAGTAAACAAAAAAATTTGTTGTTTCCTACCATTTATCCCCTGCATTTCAATCAATTTTCCCCATTTTTTAGTAACAAAGTTCTGGCACATTCCTTGATCTTTATTCAGTTACTTACGTGCTCGTAAGTTCCCCATCTGCGTGCTGCAGAAAAAGAGACCCATTTTGGTCCTTCATAGAGGCCTCTAAAGGGATCAAGAGATCTTCTAGTTCCTTCTGCTGTGACAGGATAAAATCTAATTCTTGTTCCAGTCTGAAAAAAAAAGTCAACAGAAGGGCAGATGAAAGTAATTTGGAGTGACAAAAAAAATTTCATAAACTACAACAAAGAAAAAAATCTGGACAAAGAGATAAACCTTTTATCTTCCAAACTAGAAACTCTAAGGTTCTACCTTTTCTGATCTTGTTTCACTTTTTCCACTTCTCCATGTAAAATAGTAATCTATAAAAGGAAATAAGAGTATAAAAATGTCAATAATTGAATTTACATTCTGATTTTAGAGCAGTACCAATTTTCTTAGACGAATATGAAAGATGTCCTAGTTCAGGACACTCATTACCTAAGAAAAATATTTTAAGTTAATCACCCATGTCAGAATAGAAAATTAACCACAAACCACAGGTCTAGTTTCTTTCACTCATCTGAAAGTACAATGCAAGTAGATTAACGAGCATATCTTCTTACCTTCTCACCATTCTCAATCAATATACGGTCCCAAGCATTGACCTGGGTGGCATGGTGAAGAAAGTATTTCTCTTGATCCTCTAGCTCAAGGTTCCACTGGTTTAACAGACCCTGCAGCTCACCATATGTCATCATGGGAGTTACGACCGCACTACAAAAATGATATGTATGATCACATGACCACACTTTAAAAAAAAGATTTATTTATTTATGCATACAAGCAGGGGTATAGGCCAAAGGTGTGGGGGGTGAGAGGATTCACCAGAAACAGAGTGGGGAGCAGAACAGGCAGATCGACTGAAGTACACTGCTGAGGGGAGCAGCGGGCAAGGCAGGAGAGGTCTGCTGCACCACACATGACCACACTTTTATCCTTGAACTAAATTTGCCATGTGCTTAAGTAGTTATTCTTTTTTATATCTGAGTCGTTTTCCATGGTATAATGGATGTACCATAATTTAACTCTTCACCCACTGACGGACATCTAATGAATGTGACTATAAAAAGGCAACTCAGGAGGAAATTTGAGATAAAACTGTTCCTTATCTTGACCTTTTCAATATCAATATCCAGAATATGAAACTGTACTACTGTATTTCAAGAAGTTATTGCTGAGGGAAACCAGGTAAAGAACACACAGGATTTTTTTTTTTGCTTTATTTATTACAAGTACATGTGAACCTACATTTACCTTAAAATAAAAAGTTCAATTTAAAAAATGAGCAACTAGGAGGAACATGGCATACATTTTAAAATACAGGCTCTGAAGCGTGACTGCCTGAATTTTAACCCTGACTCAACCATTGTCAAGTATGGGTGTGACCAGGGTCAAATTATAAAATATGTATGCATGCTGGTTTTCTCATGTATAAAATGAGAACAAACTATATACTCTAGAATGTTCATTACAGCACTATTTATAATAGCTAGTACATGGAAGCAGCCTAAATGCCCATCAATGCAGTATGAGATCAAGAAGATGTGGTATGGCCACACTATGGAATACTATTCAGCCATTAGGAAAGAGGAAATGCAGCCATTTACAACAAAATGGAAGAAGTTCAAGAGACTTATGTGTAGTAAAGCAAGTCAGAAAGACAAAAGCAAATACTGGACATTTACATAATGGACAATTTGACAAAGTAAAATACTTAACAAAAACTAGCAGACATTAATAAATGCTGTGAGGGCTCTGAGGTTAACAGCAAGGAGAGGGGCGAAAGGAACAAAGGGATATTAAGGAATGGTGGTAGGGAAAAAGAAAACAATTACTGAAAATTATTTAATTTTGTTCTACAAATTTAAAAACATTACCAAAAAAAGAACTTACTATATATAGGGTTATTGTGAAGATTAAACAATGTGATGTATCTAAAGCATTGTCATATTGCTAAGCATATAGTAATTGCACAATAAATGCTAGCTTTTAATCATAATAGTAATAATTGTATTATAGCAGCAATAAGAAGATAAAAGTATGCTGTTAGTTTTTCAACTTCTTAAATTACAGAAATCCTTCCACTAATTGCACCTTTGACTGAGTCACTTACCTAACTTTCAAACACTTTTCTAAAGTTAGGTGAGTAAACTATGCCTTGTACATGATAAATAAAATGAAACTCACACAAAATTCATATAAATAGACTTACTTAATGGTCGAAGTAAAAGGCATGGAAGTCATATGGGCTGGATCAGTGTCATTCCCACCTGACATCGGTGGTTTTAGATTCAAAGCAAAGTCACTGGTGGTGATGGTAGTGGTGGTGGTAGTGACAGTGCTGGAGGTGGTCGTTGATGTAGCTGTAAATAAGAAATGAGAAATTTATTTAGTCCTTTATTGTTCAGGGAAAAAAACCTCTACAAGCATTTTAAAATGTTATTTTGAAGAAAAAGTCATTGTAGATTGAAGCCAATGCTGTTGTAACATGAAGTGACATATGCTAGGTCAGGTATCTGTATTAACCTTTGTGCTGAAAACTAAATATCCTGGATAAACTTGTAGAAAAATAAAAATTTATAACCCAATCAGGCCTATAACCACGAAAGAAACTGAATTAATACTCAAAACCTTTCCCCAAGAGAAATCTCTAGATCCACATCCTAGTAATTTTTAAATCTTATTAACTACAGAAGGAGCTGCTCAACCTGTACCAAGGGATTTTAATCAAATCCCAAATTTGTAACACTAAGTATTCCAGTTGAACTTGTTAGGGTACCAACTACAAAGAACAACATAATATTACCTATTACCCTTTTAATTAAAAACAGAGAGTTTATATAGAATCCTTTAGAAACTTTTGGTTAATGTTCAAAAAACCATGTTCAATCCATTTATATGAAATGTCCAGAAAAAGCAAGTTTGTGGAGATACAAAGTAGACTATTATTTGTATGGGGCTGAGATCTTATTGGGATGATAGAAATGTTCTAAAACTGGATTAGAGTGATGGTTACCCAATAGAGTTAATAAAAATTCAGTAAGGTTAATAAAAATCACTGAATTGTGCCCTTAATTTCATGATATATGTTATGTCTCATTAAAGATAATTTAAAATTACTGTGGTTGAGAATTCATCTCCTCTTATAGGCAAAGATACCAAAGACAGGAAGGGAAAAAAAAAAAACCCTTCCTGTCAGAGGGCAAGTGTTCGACTGAAAACAGAATTTATCCAATAAACTCCCAACCTCAGTTATGGTTCTATTCACAAAATCTATTACAGTTGAGAAGGATGCTGTTTATATATATCAAAAGTTTTTAGAATCTCAGTCCTGTCTCAAAATTACAAATTTCTACCTGGTAGAAGGTACAACTCAAGTGGTGACTAGCAATTTTAACTAATGTTTACCATATCAACTGCACAAAAGGATAGGGATGGTACACTACTGCTCTCCACACACAACCAGGCATTAGCAATACCTGGCAAATTTTATTCCCAAGCATGGTGATCATCTTGCTGTAGTGTGGTTTTGGAAGGACCATGTTACAGTAAGGATTACAATAACAAAGTCTAGTGATGAACATGGCATTGTGAAGATGCCTCAAAAGTACAGCCAGTTTACATGGACCTGTGAAAAAGAACTGCCTGAGAGACATACAAAATTTAATATTCTCAAAAGAAGATGAGGTTATGAGGTAATCAATATCCCACTTCTCAGCTCAAAGCACCCTGATATCTCTTTTTAAGAGGAGAGGTCACAAGACACCACACAGTGTCAATTAAAACTCCAAAATACAGTCAGTCCTTTTGTCATGTTCCACGTCTAATAGATAAAATGTAAGCCCCACAAAGCTGGTCTATATAGAAGAATGCACTGTAACAAGGCTCCCATTTATTTAAATTGGAAATTTATTTCCTGTCTCATCTCATTCAGATAGGTAGTAAGACTTCGTCCCTTCAAATATACTTGGCAAAACTCCCACTCTTCCTATTCCTGTTAGGTTCAAGTTTTTTGAAAACATCATAATGTTAATGAACTATACACTTAAAGTTATCACTTTAAGCTTTAATAATCATGTTACTATAAAACTGACAGGTAAAACTGTGACAACTAGATTTGTAAGCAAAGCTACTATTTATCTAAGGAATTATAGATGGGATCAAGCACAATGACAATTTTGAGATGCAGGAGTTTCATACCTTACATTGTCAAATTAAGTAGCCTGATGCGAATTAATATTTTCTTTGTAATTAGTAACTTACCTGAGAGCCCAGCTGCAGCAGTGGAGGTAGAAGCATTTGACATTGAGGTAAACAGCATGGTGCTTGAACTAGTAGTGGCAATAGTAGATGCTTGAATCAAATCTAGAAATCAAAGTAACAGAGATATATGTCACTAAAATGATTTTTAAAAAGCAAAACACCATTATAACTGAACAAGGTTCAATTATATGGAGAAATATAAACAAAGCAAGGGAAATCAGTTACCCTGAAATCCAGTATCAGACATAGTAAAAGCCTGATTTAAAAAATAGTTCATCAGTATGCCAGCCTTCTAGCACCATAATAACAAAGAAATTCTACTTTACTGAAAAAGTAAGAGGGAGATCCACTTTCAGAATTGAGACATAAGAAAGCTCCATTCCCTAGTGAAATAACCATAACTGGTAAAAAGTATTTAAATTGGGCCTCCCTGGTGGCGCAGCGCTTGAGCTGTTGGCAGCGCGCGACGCCCAGCAGGGGAGAATCCCACATGGTGCGGCAGACCTCTCCTGCCTCACCCGCTGCTCCCCTCAGCAGTGTATTTCTGATCTGCCTGTTCTGCTCCCCACTGTCTCTGGTGAACCCTCTTGCCGCCCCACGCCTCTGGCCTGTACCCCAGCTTGTGTAAATAAATTTTAAAAAATTGTTTTTGAAATATCTGGAAATTGTCCTAAAAGCATAAAGCAAATGAAGGAGCAATTATTTATTTCAAGAAAATCTACTAAAACTTAATAATACTAGCGAGTTTGTGGCATATTAATAACAGCCCACTGCCTTCCTTCCTTCCATCCCCCTACTCACCTTGATGGAAACTATACTCCAGACGGGAGTGACCAAGATGACCAGGGATATAGTATCTCTCATTGAGAGGAGCAGTAGCTAGCATTTCTCATTACCTCCAACACAAAGTTAAAGGGCTGAGATTACTGGGGGCCCATTACTCTTACCCTGATTGCCTTGCCCTAGCTCACTTGTAGGACTGAGGTTCCATGTATGAAGATATAAGCAAGAAAACCATGCACTACTGCCACTGTTCAGCACCCAAAGCACTAATTTAAAGCTATTCCCCAGGAATGAAGGTAGCCCATGAGAACAGGCAGTTCCCAAGCTATCTCCCAAAGATTTCATTTTTGAAATACAAAACATTATTAAAAGAAATTAAAGATATTCTAAATAAACAGAAGGATGTCATGTTCATGGATCATTGTTAAAATGGTGTGGTAGACAGAAAATGGCCCGCAACGGTAGTGACCATCCAATATCCAGAGCCTGTGAACCTATTTCCTTACTTGACAAAAGAAACTTTACAAACATGATAAAGGTCAAGTACCCTGAGACAGGGAAATCATCTTGGATTATCCAAGTAAGCCAAATGTAATGACAAGAACCCCTAAAAGTAGAGCTATTTTCCAGGCTGTGATCAAGAGATGTGACTATAAAAGAATGGTTAGAAAGATACAAAATTGCTGATACAGATGGTCATCTAATGCAAGAAAACACATTCAATGTCATTAGTCATTAAAGAAGTGTAAATCAGGACTTCCCTGGTGGTGCAACGGCTTAAGTGCAGCACTATGAAGCTATCTGCAGCCACTGCAGCACGAGTTCAATACCTGACCAGGGAAATTCCCACAAGGCGCGGCAGACCTCTCCTGCCTCGCCTACTGCTCCCCTCAGCAGTGTATTTCAGTTGATCTGCCTGTTCTGCTCCCCACTCTGTCTCTGGTGAATCCTCTCACCACCAGACACCTCTGGCCTACACCCCAGCTTATATGCATAAAAAAATAAATCTTTAAAAAAAGTGTAAATCAAAACCACAATGAGTACTATTTCAAACCAACTAGGATGGCTATAATCATCAAGAAAGGCAATATCTACTGTTGGCAAAGTTGTGGAAAAACTGGAAACCTCATACACTGCTAGTAGGAATGTAAAATGGTATTGCCTCTTTGAAAACTGACTTCTTTCAAAGTGTTAAACATAGAATTACCATATAACCCAGTAATTCAACTCTTAGATATATAGACAAAAGAAACGAAAACACATCCACTCAAAAACATGTACATGAATGTTCACAGAATATTATTTCCAACAGACAAAAGATAGGAACAGCCCAAATGAACATAAACTGATGAATGGATGAATAAAATGTGGTATATCCATACAATGGAGTTTCATTTGGTCATAAAAAGAAAAACAAGCTTTGATGCATGCTAAATCATAGAGGAGTCTTGAAAACATAACTTTTACTTAAAGAAGATAATCACAAAAGACCACAGACTATATTATTCCATTTATATGAAGTGTCCAGAATCGTGAAATACAGAGACAGAAAGTGGTTGCCAGGGACGGGGGTGGGGGGGTGGGGGAGACAAAATGGACAGTGACTACTAATGGGTGCAGAGTTTCTTTGGGGGATGATGAAAACATCCTAACATTGACTATGGTAATGACTATACAACTCTGAAAACACTAAACACAAATTAATTATACAAAGAAATAAATCTAAAGAAACTAAGTCACAAAGACACAAATAAGATTAATTGGTTAAGTGAAAACAAAATTCATTTCTTTCAACCTTGCTACAGATCACTGTACATGGCATATGGTAGTAAGTGCTCTATAAATATTTATGTTTAATTAAGCCAACATTTTCCAGACTGCAATATATAATCACAGATATACTATTTCTTCAAAATAAAAAACTGCTGTCAGGTGCCAGCAACACAGAAGGTGGGCACCGAGATCACACCTGCTAGTACTTCTGGCCTGGAAGAAAGTTCCTTCGGGCTCTTGGTCATCTGGTTGCTGTGTTAAGTCCAACTTTTGAAGTTGAGAACATGAGTAGGAGTTACCAAAAGTGACTGAGATGACACACCTAGTAAATGATCAAGATGGCAGCAAGTTCAGGCGTCTGAAACTACAGAAGGCAAAAAAGGTCAAATATCTAAAATCAGATAAAACCACAGTGCCACCTGCTGGAAAAGTAGTAGTAGTTCAAATCTCTGTTACTATTATAGACACCTGAAACACAAATAAGGAAATTTATTTTTTTAATATATGTTTTTATTGTTATTTATGTCTTTTATATTTTGTATTCCCCTTGGGTAGCCCACCACCAATTCACCCGTGATCCATCTCCATGGTCCCTTGTGTTCTTTTCTATTCCATTTTGTGCCCTTATCCTCCCCTCCCTCTGCCCCCCCCCACCCCTGCTGAGTGTCTCTCTCCTATTTGGTTTCCTTATAGTCCTGTTATAAGTGAAACCACTCGATAAAAAATAAGGAAATTTAAAGCAACAAAAGGGGAAAACAAATAAACAAACCAACACATGACAACCTGAGACCTCAAAGGATTTGACATTACTAGGAGAGAACTCTCCAGAATTCAACCACAAAGACATGGTAGATTTTACCTCCCTATCAAATAGAAAATTCACAATCGCCATGATAATAAATTTATCATGATAAAATATATTTGTGGCAAATCAAAATGATCAAAGAAAAAACCACAGAAAAGCTAATCAAAGAGATATAACAAAATTCAAAAAAACAAATCAATGACCTAGAAATGGAAAAAAAAATAGGTACCAAATTTTAAATAAGAAAATAAAAGATTCAGAATGTAAAAAGCTCAAGAGATGAGATTAAAAATTCTACGTAAAGTTATGGAAGCAAAACAGACCAAATGGAAGATCACATCAGTGATCTTGAAGGTAACAATGCACAAAGGACCCAAGTGGAAGAAAGAGAAATATGGAAAAAATGAGTAAACAAATCAAGAACTAGCTGACTTCATAGGAAAGGCAACATAAAAATTATGGGTATCCCAGAAGGGGAAGAAAGAGAAGGGGGACACAGAGCTTATTTGAAGAAATAACAGGAAATTTTCCTAAACTTGGGGAGGAACTGAATATGCAAATTTTTAAAAGATTTTTGTGTAGAAGAACTGGGGTGTAGGCCAGAAGTGGGGAGGCTGGTGTGAAAGGATTCACCAGGGACAGAATGGGGAGTAGAACAGGCAGATCCACTGAGATACACTGCTGAGGGGAGCAGCAGGCAAGACAGGAGAGGTCTGCTGTGCCATGTGGGATAGCTCCCTGGCCTGGGATTGAACTCAGGTCACGGCAGTTATAGTGCTGACCCTGTATGAGGGAACCCTCATACACTGATGGTGGGAATGTTCAGTCCCTATGGAAAACAGCATGTCAACTTCTTAAAATAGTAGTAATAGATCTATCATAAGATCCAGTAATTCCACTCTTATGTATCCACCCCAAGAATGCAAATCACTAATTCAAAGAGCTATATACATTCCTATGTTCACTACAGCATTATTTACAATAGCCAAGGTATGGAAACAATCTAAGTACCCACCAACAGATGAGTGGATTAAAAAGATGTGCTATGTAGACACAATGTAATACTACTGGGCTAGGATGAACTCCTTGCCATTTGTGACAACATGGATGGAACCAGAGACGATTATGCTAAGCAAAGTCAAGTCAGAAAGAGAAAGACAAATACCAGATGATTTCACTCATATGTCGAATATATAGAAACGAAACAAAGAAACGGGTGAAAACAAACCCTAGAAACCTGACTGTAGAATTTAGGATATCAACTGAGTCGATGGAGGATGGGGAACAAAGTGTGGAGGGGGCCCAATGGACTATGGTGGATGATTTGTTTTGGTGGTAGATGTGGTGTGATAACATAATTCTGAAGAGGTGTGAACCTATATATCTAGAACATATACAGTGTTATACATACCAATGCTACCTTAATAAAAAATATTTTTTTAAATATGAAATTTAATTTCTATGCAATAAGTGATCTATTCTTGGATAAACTGTATATTTTATGAATATGAATATTAAATAACTTGATGAGAGTGCTTATAAAATATATCTCTATTTAAAAAAAGGTTAAGAAAAAAGTGCTTAATAAATAATTGCACTTTAATCTTTTGTTACTTACATCCAACAGTTGCTCATGGCAATGTATGCCCTGACTCTACTATCCTAATCATCTAGGGTCAATGGGGTTAGAGAGGTTAGGGAGGAGACAGATGCTGGGAAGGAATTAGGACCATTACTACAGATCACCCACTATTTGAAATGTGTACGGTGGAATCTCCCTGTTTCATTTAGGAGAAACACCACATGTAAAATACCAAAGGTATTTTAATATTTATCACTCATTACTTACTGATGAGGTTCAATTTTTATTATGGGTTTAATGGTTACTTTTATTACTTCATTTGAAATTTCCAATTCATGTCATCAGCCCATTTTCTCACTGGAGTATTGTCTTACTGATTTTAACTAAAAATGTCTATCAAGCCTGTTCAGACATATGTTGCAAAAATCTCCTAGCTCCAGTTTGTCATTTTTTTTTGTTTTCATTTGTTATGTAGTCAAATCTTTCCATCATTTTTATTCCTTTATGATTTATACAACTATTTCATATTTTAAAAAAGCTTTCCCTCTTAAACAAATAAAAAGTTACTCAACATCATTTTGTAGGAGAAAAATCACAAATTATAAACATTGAGAACAATTTGTGGGAAGAAATAAACTAGTAACACACTCTGTTAAGGACACTGTGAATAAATTGGTAGATTCAGAGTATAAATTGGGAGTGTAAATTGGTATAACCTCTATGGAGAACAAATGATCAATATTTTAAAATTACAAATGTTTTCAAATTACAACTGCATATATCTTTTGAACCAGAGATAATTCTGGAAATTAATCTACAAATTTACACTTGTATACCTATAAAGTCACATTTATAATGATATCCACTGCATCACTATTTGTATGAGCAAAACAAAGAAACAACCCAAATACCCATCAGCAAGGGACTAGATAAATTATAGGACATCCAGATCATGGAATACTATGACGTTCTAAAAATTACTAAGAAAGCTCTCTATATACTGATAATGAAACTTAATATAAAGCTTATAAATTTAAAAATCAAGGTAAAAATATTGTAGAGTATGTTATCCTTTAGATAAAAAAATAAGGCAGAATACTTATATATATGTGCATATAAATATATAATCAGCTAGCAAATCCATGAAGAAACTCTGGAAGATATATACAATTACAGTAAGGTGAACGGGGGAAGCAGGGAGGTATGGGTAATATAGGGTAGATGGAGCACAGTAGTCTCACTATACTGTAGTCTTATTTTTTAAACATTTGCCTGACTATACTGTATATTTTAAATTACATGTAAATAAATGTCCTCTCCCCAAGAAATATTTATGTATTTTCTTATTCACCTATGCTTTTTGAATGTTTATAGTTTCCTTTTCTACCTTTAATTCACCTAGTATTTCTCTTGGTTAATCTTTTTTTAAAAAAATATTTATTTATGCATACAAGAAGTGGGGTGTAGACCAGAGGTGTGGAGTGGTGAGAGGATTCACCAGAGACAGAGCAGGAAGCAGAACAGTAAATCGACTGAAGTACACTGCTGAGGGAAGTAGCAGACGAGGCAGGAGAGGTCTGCTGTTCCATGTGGGAATCTCCCTGGCCGGGGATTGAACTCGTGCTGCAGTGGCTGTGGATAGCTCCATAGGCTGAGACTTAACCCGTTGCTCTTAGTTAATCATTTTAGGCAAAATTAATCTTTACCCCCAATAACCCAGTTAGCCAACTACTGCCAATTTATTTATCCACCATTCCCTCTCTCACCGCAGATATGAAATATTTTCATCAGCCTAGGTTTGCTTCTGTACTTTAACATTTTCTGATTTTTTTCTACCACTGTTCTATAAAAGATTCTCAAATATTATAGAACTAGAATTCATTTATTTCCATATTATATAATATTTTAAACTTACAGAAAGAGAATAAAGGTCTAATACATTGTCATATATTTTCCTATAAGTACTCCATCATAACTTTCCTTAAAAAGAGACTAGTCTGTTGTATTTATTTCCCCATTTAAAGTTTAGAATCTTATCAAGTTCCTCCTTTCTTTCCCCAAAGAGTCTCACTGTGGTTTTATAGGAATTACATCAAATGTGTGAACTAATTTGGAGATAAATGAGATTCTTATACTATTGAGTCTGTACATTCAATGAGTCTCTTTTATATTCTTTTATATTATATTTATATTAAATCTTTTATATTCTTCAATAAAATTTGGTGGTTATCTTCATATAGTTCATGCACGTTTTTAAAGTTTATTCTTAGGCATTTCACACTTTTGGTTGAAATTGTTAATGGGACCTTTCTCTGTTGCATGTCCCAACTACTACTGCTTAAACACAAAAAAGCTATTGATTTTTGTATTATTTATTTTGTAACTGGCCATATTACTGAAACTTCTTCACAAGTGTTAATTAAATTTATACTTGATTTATGCCCATATTTTAAAATCTTCATCATGTGTCTCAGGTACTGGCACAATTTCAGGAGCTTGACCTTAAGTCACCTAAGGAAAAAAATACCATTTAATATGAGCTGCTTTTAAGTTAAAGGAGTGATACTATTAAATAATAAAGGGCAAAAGGTATAGTCTTATTTCCTTAATGATAGAACTAGAGTAAGGCTTTTCAACATAGACCTACTGACATTTTGGACCAGATAATTCTTTTTTGTGGAGGATTGTCCAATGCAGAGATATAATAAGAAATATATATTTGGCCTTTGTGCTCCCTTCCTGGACAGAGATCTTAAAACTTTTGTAATTTCCTAAGTGATAAGAGTGATAGGAACATCTTTTGTCCTGTTTGGGTTAGGGTTACAGTTCCAGAAATAGTTCCAAGAGCAACAAAGATGAAAGGAGTCTTCTGGTAACTCATAATAAGCCCCTCTGAACCACACCTGATTTATGTTAATAAAGTAAACTTTGGGAAGCCCCTAAAGACTAGAGACTGGTGACCAGAAGAACCAAGTGATTATGGGTTTGAATTTTCAGTCCCACCTTGTGATCTCCCTGGAGGGGAGAGGGGCTGGAGATTAAATTCAATCATCAGAGGCCAGCGATTTAATTAATCATGTCTACATAATGGAACCTTCATTTAAACACAAAATGAAGAGGTATTTAGAGCTGCTGGGTTGGTAAATACACAGAGGCGCTGGGAATGTGTAGAGGACATTGGAAGATCTGGGTCCCTCCCCCACACTTTGCTCTATGCATCTCTTGTATTTGTCTGTTCCTAAGTTGTATCATTTATAATAAAGCAGTACATTAAGTATTTTCCAGAGTTCTATGCAAAACCATTCTTGCAAATTATAGCAAGTGCAAGGAGGGGTTCATGCAAACCCCTGATTCATAGCCAGTTGATGAGAAGTACAGGTCACAATCTGGGACTTGAGATTGGTGTCTACAGTGGTGTCTCTCTGGGACAGAGCCCTTAATCTGGTGGGGTCTGTAGTAACTCTGGGTAGTGAGCATTATAACTAAATTGGAGGACACTCAGTTGGCATCTGGAGGGCAAGAGCATTGGCTGGCGTGGGGAGGGGGAATCCACATTTGGTGTGAGAGGTGTTGTGTATAGAGGCCACACGCTTTCCTGTATTTACACTACAAGATATTTTTGTGGCATCTGGGGGCTCAACCTAGTAGACGCCAGTAGCACCACTCTGATGGACAACTAAAAAGTCTCCAGATATTGCCAAATATCCCCAGGCAAAAGGGATAAAATCACCTCCAGTTGAGAATCACTGAACTAGAGGAAGGTACAATATCATAATTTCCTTCATCTAGCAGTATACCAAAATCAGTCTTTATTCCTTCATTTTCAAGACTATAAAAAATACCACATCTATTACATAAACGCAAGAAAGAATGAAATGCAGTCATTTTCAACAAGATGGAGGAAATCTGAAAAAATCATATGCAGCAAAACAAGTGAGAACATGAAAACAAATATTGGACATTCATAAAACAGACAATTTAACACCATAAAACACTTTCAAAAACTATTAGGCAGCAACAAAATTCCTGAGGGTTCTGAGGTTAACAGGGACTGGGGAGGGAAAGGAACAAAAGAGATGGTAATGGGGGGAAAGTTTGAGAAAAGAAGATTATATTGAGCTATAATATCCAGCAACATGCTCATTTTATGTAAGAGAAAGCTGAGGCAGAGATATTAAATAAATGGCCCAAAATCACACAGCTAGTAAGTGGCAGAGGTAAGATTGGAATCAAGTTACCAGGTGCCAGCAATCACACTCTACCTATATAAATCAATTGTACTTAAAAACAAACAAACAAACAAATAAATAAATGAGGTGATTCAGCTACTACCAGGCAGGGCAGGGCAGGGAGAAATTCTCTGACTCTCCCCTCCTTCCACACTACATTTTTTCCTACTATTACCTTCCATTGGCCAAGAGTACCTGGAAACTAAGTTATCAGCAGGGAAGCTTGGGATATAGAGCTCTCTCACAAAGAGCAGAGCAGGGATAGGGTAAGATACGGTGCTGAGAAGAAACTAACAGAATGCTGGCATACTCATATTCTCCATTTCTGAACATTAGCTTTCTCACCTACAAAATGGAGCTGCAAGAGTCATTTTGAGGATGAAGAAATATAATTCTTGAGAAGTATTGAATGCAATGTGAATTCTCTCCCTTATGCTAAGAGTACAGAACTACTACTCAGGGGATGTTTACTTAACCTCTTGTGTTAACAATGACCATCACCAATCAGGAAGTTATGGCCAAACAGAACTACTCTTAGGATAGAGACACACATGCGCGTATATACACACATATGAAAATGCCAAATATTTTAATAAATTGTTGTTGATAGAAAATAGTGACGATTTTTTTAAGAGAATGGGGAAGGTGGCCTTATAACATATGATAGCAAGGCATGCTACAGTAACTAAAATGATGACACTAGAACAGAAAGGCTAGATCAATAGAACAGAATAAGAAGTGGAGAAGCAGAGCTAAGTATATATAATAATTGGTGGTATGAGGAAAGCAGCATCTCAAATCAGTAGGGAAGAGATGGCTACTTAATGAAACACAATGGTTTAATCCACTAATCATTGAGGGGGGAAAAGAATTCTAAAAATATAAACCATAAAAGAAAAGAGCAAATAAAGAATATTGAGATGGAAAATACCTACAGAAATAAGAGGGAGAAACTCAGAAGAATGAAATATATGACAATTTAAAAATTAAAACCTTAAAGGCTTACATTTCCAGGAAAATTGAGTACATATGCAACATTTTCCCCTATATTTCTCACTCAGTATAACTAAAACTCCTTGGGGCGCTGTATAAAAGAAAAATAAGAAGACCCTAAAAGGTGGAAAGGAGAAGGCAAAACAACTAGGGATATTGACACTCGAGGAATGGTGTGATGTGAATTCTACATGTTTTCTTTCTGCCCCTTATTTCCCAGACTTGAAGTGAATAGACTGACAGCCTAGAAACACCAATGGGTATATTCAAAAATCCAAGTTCCAACAAAAACCTATTCTCTAGACAAAAGAGAAGGTAAGGGGCACACTAGAAAGACAGAGAACTTTTAAACAATAACCACTCTAATACAACCAAACACCACAGAAAAAAACGGTCCCATTCCCCACCTATATCAGCAAACACTAGAAAAGAAACAGAGACTTCCATCTACCCTTTCAAGGCTGCACTGAGGTATCCAAATACCCAAGGAGCAAGGGTGTCAGAGGTTATGTAGGGAGCCAGATTTTTCCATCCCTGTCCTCACAGTGCCAGTAGAAACCACATCAGCACCAGGAACTCCTAACCCTGTTCAGCAGTAACCAAGAAACCCTCACCTCCAGCAGCAATGGAACCCAAGTGGGGAAAATGAAGTTCTACTCCCATCCTGCGGTAATGAGGCAGCGCCGTTTCCTCTTCCAGCACAACGTCAAATAATGCCAACTAAAGCAAAGGGTTAAATCAGATTCAGAGTCTCATAAAATAATATAATGTACATATTTCCATAAATAAAATCACATGCTCTAGCAAGAAACAGGAAAATCTCAAATTGAATGAAATAAAAAAGCTGAAAAGACAGAAACATTAAAATTAGCTGACAAAATATTTATTAAAAAATGTAAGACAATAGTATACTTCATTAATAAAAAAAAGAATTATCTGACAAGGATTTTAAAACATCCATGATAAAAATGAATCAACAAGCAATGATAAAATACTTTGAAACACCTGAAAAAAAATCCTTACCAAAAAAACCCGCAGCAATGAAATGGAGGAGATAAAAACAACCAAATGGAAATTTAAGAACTGAAAAATACAATAATCAAATACAAAGCTAAATGGAAGGACTCAGCAGCAGTAAAATGGAGGGTACAAAGACAAGAATGAATGAAATGGAAAAAAAAAACCTCAAAAACAGGAATAAAAAGTGACTCAATTTGGTGAAGAGCATCTACAAAAACGATAGGTAACATCATACTTAATGATAGGAAACTAGATGTTTCTCCCCAAGATTGGAAAAAAGTAGAAATGCCTGCTTTCATCACTTTCATCATCCAAATTAGTATTGGAACTTCTAGCTACCATATTAAGGGAAAAAAAGAACAACTCGACTAGAAAGGAAAAAATGAGCTTTTCTTTGTTTCTCACCAGTCGCTGTGCTGGCAATGTACAATCCTATATGCCTGGTAACCAGGCCTTGCAAAATTGAGGAAATCAAAGACTTTCTGCTTACAGCCTGGAAAAAATGATGCCAAATGCACCAAGATCAAGAAAAACAAGGATAACATGAAGTTTAAAGTCCAATGCAGGAGATACCTATATATTTACTTTGGCCCTTGCATACAAAGAGATGGCAGGTAACTGAAGCAGTCCCTGCCCTCAGGTTTGACAGTAAAGGAGCTGAGATGAGACAGGCATGCTGAATTGAACTGTTTTAATTTTTTTAAAGATTTATTTATTTATATATACAAGCTGGGGCACAGGCCAGAGGCGTGGGGCGGCAAGAGGGTTCACCAGAAAGAGTGGGGAGCAGAACAGGCAGATCAGAAATACACTGCTGAGGGGAGCAGTGGGCGAGGCAGGAGAGGTCTGCCGCACCATGTGGGATTCTCCCCGGCTGGGCAGCACCATGTGGGATTCTCCCCGGCTGGGCATAGAACTCGCATCACTGCTGCCGGCAGCTCCACAGCGCAGCACTTAACCACTGCGCCACCAGGGAGGCCCTAATTTTTTTTTTTAATTAAAAGAAAGTGTCCCTATTTGAAGATAACATGATCGTCTAAATAGAAAATCTTAGGAAATTTGCAAAAACCAACCTATGAGGAGCGAGTTCAGCAATAGAATATAAGATACATATACAAAATCAATTATATTTCCATAATATGATCAACAAACAAATGAATGAAAGTGCCATTGCACCACTTATAATCACTTTTTAGTAAAAATGTAGGTGTAAATTTAACAATAGGAAAAGCTCCCATTTGAACAGCATTTCTACCTTTTGTAAAATCGTATTATCCACTGACATTTCCCAAATCCCCACGTAAAAAGGACTGAGACATAAAATACATTACTATTTTGGATATTTTTGTTTTCTAACTAAAAAAGACATAGGGTATACAGATGACAGATAAGCACAGGAAAACAAATAAAAACCACAGTACATTGCTATTTACACGAATGATTAAAATGAAAAATAGTGACACCAAATGACAGTAAATATGCATAGAAACTGCACGATACATACATTGCTCGTGGGTATGTAAAATGGTATAGCCAATCTTGAAAACCAGTTTGGCAATTTGTCATAAGACTAAATAGGCAGCCACTGTATGACCCAGCAATTGTACCCCTGGGCATTATCCCAGAGAAATTAAGACATGTTCATGCACACAAATGTAGGCAAATGTGAGGAGCAGCTTAGCAGCTTTATTTGCAATAGCCAAAAAAGGAAAACAATACAAATATACAACCAGGGGCAGATAATTACACAAACTGTGGTAAGTCCATGCAATGAAATACATAAGGCAATAAAACAATTGAGACATCAATTTGGATGATTACAAAGCTTGCTGAATAAAAAAAGTCCTTCCCCAAAGATTACATAATGTTTGATTCAAATGACAACTGATGATCAGGGAGAACAGATTAATGGTTACCAAGGTTAAAAGGGGGGTAGGAGCAGAAGGGAATAGGGTGTAGCTCTGAAAGGGCAAAATGAGAGATCCTTGTGATGGCAGAGACATTCTACATCTTGACTAACTATATCAGTATCAGCATCTTGGTTGTGATGTTGTACTGTAGTTATGCAAGATGTCGCCATAGGGAAAAATGGGCAAAGGGTATGTGGGATCTCTATATTTCTTATAGGTGTCTGGGAATCTACAACCACGTCAAAATTAAAAGCTTAGTTTTAAAATATTATCACAATAACTATAAAATTCTAAGAAAAATACTGCCAATTGGGAAAATACTTTTTATACAAATATCAAAGGGTTAAGATACTGCAATTGCATAGCAAAGAGAAAAAAATCAAGCAGCATATTATAAAACAGAACAGACATACACACTTACAATTAGCCAATAAATAATCTGAATAGTCAGCTTTACTAGTAATTAAGGAAATGTAAATGAAGATCATGCTGATAATATTTTCACTGTTAAACTACCAAAGCTTAAGAAACAAACACACAAAAAGGGTAATAAAAATATGCAACACTGCAGGGAAACATACATTTTCATAAAAGCAATAATGACAGCTCACATTTATTCAGTGCATATTACCTGTCAGGCAACTTTCTAAGCACTTTACCTATATTAACTTATCTAATCCTCACAACCACCCTCTGAGGTAAATACTGAACACTTACAGATGAGCAAACCAAGCACTGAAAGGTTAAAGTAACTGGCCAAGTCACAGAACTAGTAAATAACAGAGCCAATACTGAACATTTATTTCCTAGTTTTTTTTTTAATAAATGATATGTATTATTTGTAACATAAAAATTCATTTTCAAAAAATTAAATGATGTCCCCCTAAGGTAGTGGCCAAATATTGTAGCACCATACTTACCTCAATGCTCCGTTTCATTTCTTTATGTACCACAGTGCCATGTACCAATCAATAAAAGTTGACATTATCACTACTACAAATTATGAATAAGCTATTTCTGTATTATCTATAATTAAAAAATATTTTTCCTTTTTGATTGTTTCCTAAAGCTCTGAAATCATTGCTTGACTTAAATACAAATATCTAATTTAATGAAACATAAAAGTAAAATGTATTAATATCTTAGTTTATCTCCCAATTTCCCAAATATCTGAGGCATTGACAATAAAACCCAAATTTATATAGCTTATGAATAATAAACCAGAACTGTTTATTAACTTCATTTTGGTTTAGCAAAATCCTAAATGTCTTTTAATTAACGGTCAGTATAGGTTAAGTGTATGTTATTGAAGCCAAATTACTTGGAAACTGGTAAACCACATATACATACACCACACACACACACACACACACACACACACACACACACACACACACACACACACACATATATATCTACTAGCCAAAATATTTTATCATTTCCCAATTGTGCTATATGACTGGCTTATTGCATTATTACTTTAATATTCTCTAAAATATTATACCTACTCCAAAGATATTCTGTCATTCTATTTTATCTCCTGGTAGGTTTCATTTTGGAAGTTGTATTTTCAAAAAGGAAAACAGAACATATCAACAGATTGTGAACAAGAATATGCTTGCTAAACACAAGCACTAAACAATTGAGGAAAACATTTCAGTGTAACTCTATTACTACTAAATGTCAATTTGTCTAGACTTGGTTCTCGGATGATTATAACTTTTACGAAAACAAACATCCCTTGGGTCTAAACCTAAAACCAGAAGGAGCAGTCTGGATTTAATTTCTATCACACAAGAAAAATGAGACACATTTGGGTTTGGGTTAATCATATATGAATCTCAAAATCAGTATTGAATACTGGCTTCTTGAATAGAGAGCAGAATTCAAACCTTGCTCACCGACTGTCTGCCAAGGTTGAAGGTGGCAATTGGTGAGTAGCAACTGTTCCACTAGATGCCTGAGTGGCAACAGTGAAAGGTAATCCTGCAAATGCAGGTGGTCAGTTACATTCCCATGGAGACAATATTTAAAACTGGTGTTCCCAGTCTGAGGTGCACTTCTACTAATGAAAAAGCACTTTGTGGCAGTTGCAGACTCAGTAACAGAGGTGGTAAGAGAGCCAGCAAAAGGAGTAGGATGCTATCACCTGGTGTGATGTGGCACCACTTGTTAACAGCAACCATAAGGGAGCTGGTACCCCGCCCAAATGCCCCTCACTCAGCTGTGTGAAAGCAGTGCTGTCCAAGTTTGATTTTGGTACATTTATTCTAACATAGAAAAAGGAAAACAATCAATGTGATAGTTCTCTGACATTAAATAGTTCCAGTCAAATCAGCTAGATAACATAGTTCCAGTCAAATTAAGTTTTATATGAACACTTAGGAGATTCTGTTCTACTTCCTCTCATTATAAAAGGAAAGATAACCAGATATTAATATACGGCTACATGTACAGAGTTCCTTATTTGCTTATCCACCAAAAGAGTTTACCTAATTTGTTCTACTTTAAGAGTACAATTATTTTTCAAATATTTTGATGGGGGAACGAGTATTTCAGAATTTTTTTTTCAGTAGAGACAGCAGATCTATCCTCTATCTATCTATTCCTCTATCAAACTGGCAGACTTTACTAAACAATGTGAGCTTTTGTTTTAAACCCTGACTCTCAAAGTCACACAAGAGGCATCTCTTTAATAGAATTTCTAGAAATTTTTGAATATATTTCATGGCCCACTAAAAAGTATTTCATTATTTCAGTTACCCCACCTAAGAGAGACTATTAGGTACTCAATTACAAGTTATTAGATAACAGAAAAGGGAAGAGTTCCAGAGGGAATACTCCAGCTTTCATCAGTTATCAGATGTTACTGAAAGAAATAGTTGTATCCAATTGGATTTAAATAGGCACTGAAAGAGTGCTTTTTAAAACAATTCTTGAGATGTGGAAGGGAAATTCAAGATCATTACAATTATCAACAGATAAAGATCTCTGCAGAGAGGGATACTTAATAAGCAAGCAGTCTAATTTCAAGAACACATATGACCAAAACTCAGGGAATATTCCTTCTAAGGTTCATATAAAAGATAGGGAGACTATTGATAAGAATTAATTGTGCCTTACACCTCAAACTGAAGATGGCTTCAATTTATGATACTATTTTGGGAATGAGTAGCATAAGTCCAAATACTTGACTTAATGTCATACCACCTCTTTATTCTTTCTGTACTCTAAATTGAAAGTCTGTCTTCAAGAGATAATTACCTTTGTGGCCACTAAAAGAATCAAATAGTACTCCTCTTGCCCTAAGGAAAATACTGTCTGTAAGAGATCAGGAGTTAATGCAACTGGTGTTCCAAAACAGAATCTTGCAGTCTGTGTAGCCAGAGCTGAGGACAGATGAGTCGAAGATGTACTTGTGACGGAGTCCCAAAATCAAACCTCCTGTACCAGGTGTAGAGAAAGTAAACCCTGTAGCTAAGGTGGTGGTTGCTATATTTACAGAGCCAAAAGTGGTCCCCCACCTTTAGGGGACCAGCTTCTTCGAAATTAAACCCACTCAATGACTCCAAACCCTAAATAAGGGTAAGAGAGGAATGGAAAAAAAATTTTTTTAGATATCTCAATGAAACATCTAATTCAAGATGGTGGATGGAAACCACATTAGAATCAATTTCCAGTATTCCAAATTTCTAGAAATATCAGTTAAAAAGCACTTAATAAAAACATTTTTTAAAACCACAGAGTTTTGTGAAGAAAGATGTCAATTTTCCAAGTGACAGAGAGGAAGAGAATTCACATATCTGAACATAAATTAAAGCTGCTTAACCCACGGGGGTGACTTGAATGAGATAAGTGCCTTATCACTGCAACCGTGCTGGACGGTGGGTGCAATTTGAAGCCAGAGGGTAAGGCCACACACTACTCAATCAGCAAATCTTAACGAAGCTTAAATATGGGAAATATCTTTAGGAGAATGGGAAAGGCAATGATGATATGCAAGAACCCCAAGCTGGTACAGAAAATATGCATAAATGGCTCAAAATCAATTACCTTTGTGGTATGGAAACATCAAGCTAAGGTGCTATCACATAAACTGGCTAGAAACAGAGGGGGCATTGGTAGTTTGGTATAGGGTGAGTGAAACATGAACATATGGAAGAGCAAAAATGTAACCCCCCCAAAAAAAAACTGGCTAGGAATTGATGAAATGTTCAGGCCTCAGGAAGATTTCCTATGACATCACTCAACAGTGCACTTACCCCTCCTAGGTCACAGAAGTTTTAAAAAAAGTGCCCAGGTTAACAAAACAAAAATTATAAATCATCTCAGTAAAATGAGATAATTCTCATCCAAAAGATTAGTGATAACAAAGCAGTATGAATGGCACATTAAAATGTTTAATACACAACAACTTAGAGGAAATGGATAAATTCCTAGAACTATACAATCACCCAAAACTAGATAAAGATATAGAACACCTCAACAGGCCAATCACAAACAGCAAAATTGAAACAGTAATCAAAACACTCCCCAAAAACAAAAGTCCAGTACCAGATGGTTTCATAAATGAATTCTACCAGACATTTAAAAACGAACTAGCCCCTATGTTACACAGACCCTTTCAAAAAATTGAGAAGGAAGGAATACTACCAAACACGTTCTATGAAGCCAACATAACACTAATACCAAAACCACACAAAGACAATACAAAAAAAGAAAATTACAGACCAATCTCTCTAATGAACACTGATGCAAAAATATTCAACAAAATCTTAGCCAACAGGATCCAACAATGGATCCAAAAGATAATACACCATGACCAAGTGGGATTTATTTCAGGGACAAAAGGATGGTTCAACATCCGAAAATCAATTAACATAATCTAACACATCAACAAAAAGAAAAATAAAAACCATATGATCATATCAATAGATGCTGAGAAAGCATTCGACAAAGTGCAACATCCATTTATGATAAAGGCCCTTGAAATCCTTGGGACAGAAGGAACATACCTCAACATAATAAAAGCCATATATGACAAATCCACAGCCAATATTATTCTCAACAGTGAGAAACTGAAAGCCTTTCCCCTAAGATCAGGAACAAGGCAAGGATGTCCACTCTCACCACTGCTTTTCAATATAACACTGGAAGTCCTAGCCAGAGCACTAAGATGAGAGAAAGACATACAAGGAATCCAAATAGGGAAAGAAGAAATTAAACTGTCACTATGATATGATATAATATACATAGAGAATCCTAAAAACTCCATAGAAAAACTACTCAAAATTATAGACCAATTCAGTAAAGTAGCAGGATACAAAATCAACACAAAAAAATCAGTAGCCTTCCTATATACAAACACTCAGTCTGAAGAAGAAGAAATTAAGAGAACTATCCCCTTCAAAATTGAAACCAAAAAAATCAAATACCTGGGAATAAGCCTAACAAAAGAGATAAGGACTTATAAAAAAAAAACTGTAAGACACTAGTAAGAGAAATAGAGGAGGACACAAAATAATGGAAAGACATCCCCTCCTCATGGACTGGAAGAATTAACATTATCAAAATGGACATCCTACCAAAAGCATTTACAAATCCAATGCTATTCTGATAAAAATCCCAATAACATTCTTCAAAGAAATAGAACAAATATTGACAAAATTCATACGGAACCACAAAAAACCTCGAATAGCTAAAGCTCTCCTGACTAAAAAGAAAGAAAATGGAGGGATTACACTCCCAGATTTCAAACTATACTACAAAGCCATAATAATTAAAACAGCATGGTACTGGAACAAAAACAGAAGCACAGACCAATGGGGGGCAGAGGAGGGGCAGGGGGAGGGGAAGATAAGGGCACAAAAGGGAATAGAAAAGAATACAAGGGACCATGGAGATGGATCACGGGTGAATTGGTGGTGGGCTACCCAAGGGGAATGCAAAATGTAAAAGACATAAATAACAATAATTAAAAAAATAATAAATAAAAATTAAAAAAGAAAACCCAGAAATAAATCCACGTATCTATGGACAACTAATCTTTGACAAAGGAGCAAAGAATATGCAATGGAACAAGGTTAGTTTGTTCAATAAATGGTGCTGGGAAAACTGGACTGCTACATGCAAAAAAATGAAGCTAGACTACTATCTCACATCATGGACAAAAACCAACTCAAAATGGATAAAAGATCTGGATGTAAGACCTGAAACCATAAAAGTTATAGAAGAAAACATAGGCAAAACTCTACACGACATACACCTCAGCAAAATGTTTAAAGACATCCCAAAAAGTGAAGGAAATCAAGGAAAAGATAAACAGCTGGACTACATCAAAATAAAAAGCTTCTGTACAGCAAAAGAGACATTAATCAAAACAAACAGGCACCCTACTAATTGGGAGAAAAATATTTGCACACAGTACAACTGATAAAGGACTGATAACAAAAATATACAAGGAGCTCACACAACTCAACAAAAACAAAGTCAACAATCCAGTCAAAAAATGGGCAGAAGAGCAAAAAAGACAATTCTCCAAAGAAGAAAAGCAAATGGCCTACAGATACACAAAAAAATGTTCAACATCACTTATAATCAGGGAAATGCAAATTAAAACCACAATGAGATACCACCTCACTCCAGTGAGAATGGTGCACATTAAAAAAAAAAAAACAGGCAACAACAAATGCTGGCGAGGATGTGGAGAAAAAGGAACTCTCCTACATTGCCGGTGGGAATGCAAAATGGTTCAACCACTATAGAAAGCCATATGGCGTTTCCTCAAACTGCTAAAAATGGAGCTTCGATACATCCCAGCAATACCACTTTTGGGAATCTACCCAAAGGACACAAAAACATTAATCCAAAAGGATACATGCATCCCCATGTTTATAGCAGCACTGTTCACAATAGCTAAAACATGTAAACAACCCAAATGCCCAAAAACAGATGACTGGATCAAGAAGATGTGGTACACATACACAATGGCATACTATTCAGCATTCAAAAATGATAAACACATGCAATTCGCAGCAACATGGATGGAGCTAGAAGGGATCATGCTCAGTTAAATAAGCCAAAAGGAAAAAGAAAAATATCGAATAGTTTCACTTATAACAGGAATACAGGGGAACCAAATAAAAGAGAGACATTTAGTGAGAGAGGGGGAGGATAGGGGCTCAGAATGGGGGAGAGGGGAGCACGGGGGACTGTGGTGAGGGCTCACGGGTGAATTAGTGGTGGGAAACCTACGGGGAATACACAATAATGTAAAATACATAAGTAATAAAACCAATAAATAAAATAAATAAAAACTACCAAAAAAAGGAAAAAAAATAAAAGAAAAAACATGTTTAATACATTCAAAGAGCTTAAAAAAGAAGTAACACCATAAAACAAGTGAATGCGAAAAAGAACTATGGAGAAATCCAAGAAATGGATATCAGTATTAGAAATAAAAAGGCTCAAGCGATAGCTTTAAATAGTAGACATCTGAGGAGGAAAAAAAATCAGTAAATTGGAAAAAAGAACAGAGATGAAATCTGCCAGAATACAGGACAGAGAATGGGATGGGAAAGAACAGAGTAGTTAAGAGATAAGAAGAAAATAAAAGAGAAGCTTCAAAATACACCCAGAGGAAAAAACAGAATGGCAGAGACAATGTTCAGAGTTAATAAATGATTTTGTTAGAAGTGGGAAAAAAAAGTACTCAAGGCAAAAAAAAAAAAAATCAAATGCAAGCAGGCAACCCCTCCCCAATGACCACCACACACACACACCCATTTTATAGACAACATATTGAAAACCTGTAATATTAAGTACATATAAAGGGGAAAAATCTGAAATCTATAACAGAGAAAACAAGATTTACCTAATAAAGTGTTAACAACCAAACTGACAACAGACTCTTCATTAGCAACAATAAATATTAGAAAACGCTGGAATAGTATCTTTAAAGTGTTAAGGGAAAATCACAGTGTACTTCTAATTCTATCCCAGGCAAGATTTATAAAATGAGATATGACTAAAGATCAGTTTTTACACAATAGCTCTGAAAGGCATTTCTAAGAAATCAGTTTCAAAAAATATTTCATAAAAGTAAAGAGTCCTATTATTTTATGCACCAGTAAAAAAAAAAAGGGCGGGGGAGAGAAAACCCCACCAACCTGTCACAATTCCACCTTATCAGTTTTATACTTTTTTAAAGAGCTCTTTTCAATGTAGACATAACTTTTAATCAAGCATGCATACGTTAAGAAAAAGTATTCAGAATCCAATTTTCAAGTCAAATTTCTTGACGTCTTTTGTGCCACCAGGAGCATGTTGATGCAGCATTTTTCAAAGAACTCCTAAGAGAACTAAAAGCCATTGTTTGTATGTGCTAAGCCACTTTTGCAAATATCTAGACTTTGGTATATCAATAATTAAATCTCACTTACCATCTCCTCCATTCTCTCCCCGCAACCACTGGTTTCTAGAAATTACAGGAGATCCCATATTATCCCAGAGATTTTCACCCATGCCACTCCTGCAAGTTTTGATCGAAGACGTTTTGATATTACATGCACATGCAGGAACAATTATCACATCAGAACTGCCACCTGATCAATGGGATTATAAAACACCATTAAATATTAAGGCCCGTTTCAAATTCAGAGATGTTAAAATGTAAAAAAAAAAAAAAAACTACCTCTTAAAATTGATGTAATGCACTAATGAGTAGCACTAGTGTCATGGCAATATTTATCTGAATGTGTTAGTTGAGACGTTTATTTTTAAGTCACATACACAAATGTGAGCTCCTAACGTTGATTTCAAGTGTAATAACTAAGTTTCTGGATGATGCGGCAGAAAAGGATTCATTCTGAGAAGAATAAGAGTACTTGCTGTAATTAGTTTTATATTCCCAAGGATATCACTCTCCTGAGATTTTAACTGTTACATTATTATATATAATAATATATTATTATGATATATAGTATATCACTATGTTATATATTTATGATATATAATTATCAGATACTATTATAAAATTGACAGAAAAGATGATTGTCAAGCCATGGTTGTGAAACAGTGACAGAAATTAACAAAATACTTCAGGTTTAGATGCTGTCATCAGTGTCATACTGCAAGCCAAAGGCAAGTCTTGTAGTAGCCACCCAAAGGTGAAATTTTTTTCCCTGTGCCCTTTTATTTGTGAAATTTCTAGTCCTTTGGAAATAATCTAAGAACCTTCCTGCTAAATACAGTATTACCTTTAAGTTTTTTCTACCTTAGAAATTTGAAAAATAATACCACCCAAAAATCACTTTTGTACTAAAAATGCATCTTTGTTACTAAGAATTTGGAATTAAAGAAGCTTTCCCTTCCCTCTCATTTAGATCTTAAATCTTTAATCTCCTTACACCTAATCTTCAATTTTTTAATAATTTATTTATTTTTATATATTTTACATCATTGCTCATTTTTGTACAATGTTTGCTTTCTCCTCCCAGGTGTAGTCCCTGTAAAATTCCCACCACCAATTCACCCGTGCACCATCACCATAGTCCCTTGTGCTCTTCCCTCCCCTGTTTTAATCCTTCTCCCCGCCTCCCCTGCAGAATGTCTCTGATTTACAGTTGCCTGTTAATTTTTGATTTTTATTTATTGTTATTTTTTTCTGATCCCTTTTTGGTTCCCCTATATTCCTCCTATAAGTGAAACCATCCAATATTTTTCTTTTTCCTTCTGGCTTATTTCACTGAGCATAATCCCTTCTATTCATCCATGTTGCTGCAACTGGCACGAGTGTATCTTTTTTGATTGCCAAATAGTATCTTCTTGATCCAGTCATCTATTTTTGGGCATTTGTTTCCATGTCTTACCTATGTAATTTTTTAAAATTCTATTTTGCTTAACCAGTTTCTGACAGGATATTGAAAAAGTCTCCCATTATTATTATGGATTGTCTATCTCTCCTTATAATCCCATTTTTTGTATTACATATCTCAAGTCTATGTTATTAGGAACATAGATTCACGGTCCATGGTCTCTTAGTAGATTTCCTCCCTTTCCTCAGTGTGAAATGTCTATTTATCACTAACTTGCCTTAAATCATATTTTGTTTGACAAAATGTTACCTCACCATCTTTCTTTTTGGCTGCTATCTGCCTAGTTTATCTTTTTCCATCACTGTGTTTTCAACCTGAGTTATTCTCAATGTGCTTTTTGTGAGTAGCAAAGCTGAAAACTTATCTAATTTAAGTCTCTTAATGATTTTATTTATATTTATTTATTTATCTTGCCTGGAAAGGTTTAGGTTTTAATGGTCTTTATGACTTCTAATATAGGAATTTATGCAGAAATATTGACAACTTCGCATAGTTTTTACTCAAAAATTGAAGTAAGTTTATTTTATGGGAAATATTGGGTCTGTAAAAAAAGGAACTGAGTAAATACATTTTGTGGGTTAATAATAATGATAGTAACTAATATTCTTGTACCATATGCCTTTATAACTGCTTACAGTATTAAATTATTCTGTTCTCTCATTTGAGGCACAGAGATATTAATTAGCATACCCAAAGTCACAAGGCTGTTTGGTCAATTTGACTTATTCATATCATTTTGTGTTTTTATTTGCCATGTTATATGTATCTTTTGTCTTTCTCCTGCAATTTAGATTGATGGAATTTTCTTTATTCCATTTATTTTTCCCACTGGAAAAATAAATTAGAAATTACATATTCTAATTACAGTTGGCTCTGGAACAACATGTGTTTGATACAGGAATTTCCTTATAAAAATGATGTAAACTTACAGTGTCAATAAATGCAGTACAGTAGTATATTTATATTTATAGTGTTTTCATATATTTACAGCATTTTCTTTTCCTCATGATTTTCTTAATAACTTTTTTTCCTTCTAGCTTACCTTAGTGTAAGAATACGGTATGTAATATACACAAAATCTGTGTTAATTGACTGTTTATGTTAATGGTAAGGCTTCCTGTCAACAGGAGGTTTATTAGTAGTTAAGATTTTGGGGGAGTCAAAAGTTATATGCAGATTTTTGACAGGATAGGTGGAGGTCAACACCTCTGACCCCTGCAACGCACAGGGTAAATTTAATCTGTATGAGTTTTTCTTTAATTTTCTTTTTAACCTACAGACTTAAATTCATGTTTTTCTTACAAAGTCTTAAGTTAATTAGTATTCCCTATCCTTTAAAACAAATAGGACCTTAGCACACTTTAACTTCCCTATGCATATCACTGCTCTATTAAAATAATGGAAAACAAGCCCGTGCTCCCTATACATGGCTATGAGCGAGAATATTTGTCTCATTATTGTTGAGTTCCTCCGGCCAACCTCTATTTCTCTTCTAAGTGATCTCTTCTTATCCATACTACCTGACTATAGGGGTTTAAAGCTGACAAAACTACAGGTTTTTATGTTGAGCCCAGCTTACAAGTCTATCTTGGATGCCTTAATACAAACAAGCACTCATGTTCAAAGAAGGAAATACTAGATGGTAAAGGGCTTCTGCAAAGAACCCAGTAGGCTCAAAGAAATCATCAGAGCGCACTGAAAACACTCCAGGAAATGCAGATGTTCCCTGCCCTGCCTGTCCCTTCTAAATAAGGCTTATGAAACTAAACAATTGGATAGGAAGAAAACAATTCAATGAACGCTGCTGACTATCAGATGACTAGCATTGGAGCCTCAGTTTCCTCACCTCCAAAATTTTGGCAATTCTACTCAGTGAGTAACCAAAATAGTTTTTAAAAATAAGTTTACAAAGAGCCTTCCGTATTTATCATCTTGTCTAATTTAATTTAATGTCAAGTGTTATATGAAAGCTTTCCTAAACATAATACTGGGGGGTCCTCCTCACTATCAATGAAGGACCAACAAATCAGGGTTCTTTATGAAGCATTCTCTTAGCTGGTGTAGAGAGTGAACATAAATTGGATTTCAAAATATAATTTTAAAAAATTACTACAGCTATCAAATTTATCAGCATGCCAATTATCGTCACTATGTACCACCTGTAGTCAGTTTATTGATCCTGGGAGTGCTCGGGTGGTAGGAAATCTGACCTTGGATCAATACATGATGGTAAGTCATTTTGAGACTCACTACTTTACCACTTAAGCTCTTGAATCTCTTATATAAAGGGGAGAAGATAAAAGACAGCATTGACTGCATCTGAAATCCCTTATCTTCCTTAGCCACCTTCAACTTTTGATCTCTGTCGTACAGTGGAGGAAACTGAGGCTCTGAGACACAAAAGAACTTTCCCAAGGCCAACTAACTAGTAAGTAAAGGAAATGGACACAATGCTTCCATTTTATTTGATGAACATATGAATTAGGAAGATAAATCCACTGCATCTTGAAAGGCAGAAACATGATAAATTTAAGCCCAAATACCTATTTTAAGCTCTTTCAGCATACATGTTTAGGGGTTTCTGTCTCACAATGTATAAAGGATTTTTGGGGATCACTCATGCTATTATTTCTCTATATTACTTTAAGAATTGTTGTCAAGAGATGACCAGCAAAGAAGCTGAGCCATGTAGTTAAATTTGTTTCCATCCTTCTTGGAAGCAAACAGGTTCTTCTTCCATAAAGGCAACATTCTCCCTAAACTACCTAGGCACTTGACAACTATCAAGTTCTATGAATTTATATCACTTTCTCAAGAACATCATTACTGAATGATCTGGCCTGAAAATTCACGTAATGTGTTGAGCCATGTTATAAAACCATTCCTATAAATAGCAACTTGTGAAAATATATATAGTTCTTTAGAATAATATTAATTATCAAACTAAGGACAAAGCAGAAAAAGGGAAAGTACAAATTCCTTGAAGAAGCCCCTTGTTCCAACAAGAAAGCCTTCCACAAATGCTACTAAAAAAGCAGAAAAAGCCTCAAAAAACAGCAGGGTCCTTATTAGCCACTGATAGTTATAGATGCCAACTGTAGAAGTAGAAACTGAATTACTAATTTTGTTTTTTAATGTTTGAATCACCAGAGAGAAGTGAATAGGGGGAAGTGAAATTAGTACAGCCATTTTTAAGGAAATAGGAAGGGATGAAATTTCTTACGGTGATCCTTTTATCTCATGCCAAAATTAAAAAACAGGGTCACTGAAAATGGTGCATCAGTTTGAGTTCATGTTAAACATCTTAAGCAATATCAACTATTGATCTTCTTTCCAATGACTGTTTTGTCCCCCCTTCATACTATAACTGGTCAAAATCATAATGTCATAAGGACTATAAGGAAACCAAATAGAGAGACACTCAGCAGGTGGGGGGGGTAAGGGCACAAAATGAAGTAGAAAAGAACACAAGGGACCACGGAGATGGATGGACCACGGGTGAATTGGTGGTGGGTTACCCAAGGGGAATACAAAATATAAAAGATATAAATAACAATAAAATATATATATATATTTTTAAAAAATCATAATGTCAGAATCTTATTTTAAGGGCTAGAAAATGGCTTAAAAAATCTGAAAATGAAAACCAATTTTCCAAATATTAAAGACGTGGCTTTGCAGAAGACTGCAAATTGCTGTGAGGTCTCATTCTCAGTGAATGACCTTAGTAGTTACAAACCTGGGGGGAAAAACACGAGGGAACGGAGTGAAGGGGAGAGTGGGCAGGATTCCAGAGAGGGAGAATCTTGGTGGAGCTGAGAAGGACCCAAGAAAGGGGGTGGGGGGAAGGCGATGAGGAGGAGAACCCCAAAGAGGACAGAACATGGGTGCTGGGGAGGGGGGGAGGGAGGGCAAATGAAGAACAGGGTTATGAGGAGGAAGGATGAGAAAGAGGAAAAGGTAAAACACTTGAGAGAACCAGTCCAAGAAACAAAGGAGGAATGGCATTCAAATGCAAAAGACAGTTCAAAGGCACAACCACTTTCAGAAGAACCTTCAAAATACTGGATAAGTAGAGCAAAAAACCCCTGCAGACTTCTGAAGCATGCCATTCATGAAAACCTTAGATAAGCATGCAAGTAATAATAATCATTAAAGATCAAAAACTATCATCTTACCAGGAAAGATCGATGTGGCTAACAGAACTTAGACCTTATTTTTTAAAATAAGTCTTACTTTTCTCAGGGCTACATGGCACCAAAAAAAGGTAATCAAACATGCTTTTGAAAAATAAGCATAATTTTTACATTCATACTTTTTTATTTTTTTATTGTGGTAAAATATGCTAACACAACTCTTACCATTTTAAACGCTTTTTCAATCCAGTGGCATTAAGTATACTCACAATGTTTTTCAACCATCATCACTACCTATTTACAAAACTTTTTCATCATCCCAAACAGAAACTCTACCCATCAAACAATAACTCCCCAGTTACCCCTCTTCTCCAAGACTCTGGTAAACTCTATTCTATTTTCTGTCTCCACAAATTTAGACTATTCTAGGTAAGCAAAATCATACAATATTAGCACAACTTACATGAATATTTGAGACAAGCTAAATGTCCAACAATAGGGGAATGGAAATTTCAAAAAGTGGTATAGTTTTATGGCACAACACATTTACAGCAACAAAAATTAACTAACTTTATCTACATTTTCAATACAGATAAACTCAAAAACAATGTTTACCAAAAAAAGGTTTATTCTAGTATAGTATACTATATATGTGAATGTTGAAAGAAAAATTATTTATGGCCTTCTATGTCTGAGTGCACTTATAGACTGAAAAAATATATACCAACTTCAGAAAAGCAATTATTTCCCAGAATGGGAAGGAAATAAAACTGGAAGGGGTACAAAGAGGTAGTTTGTACTCAAACTCAAATGTTTGAGTTTTTAAAAAAGCAATATCTAAATAAAATATGGCAAAGTGTTAACAACTGCTAAATCATTTGGTGAGTACCTGGATAGTGGGGTATAACAATCTGTACTTTTCTGTTTGAAATCCTTAAGAGGAGGGACTAGTTAATGTTTTAGGAAGACAGAAATAAGACAACACATGTGCTTTGAAAGGGAAGATGGGCTAATACAGGCCAATAATAGCTTTTAATCAGCCAGGAAATTTAATTGGCTCCTTTATAAAAAATTTTAAATTACAAATGAATACACATTCATATAATCTTTGGAAAAGATATTCATAAAGAAAGCTAATCAACGTGAGTGTTATTATGGCACTTGAACCTGCTTCAGTCTGATATAATTCACATATTTTTTAACACTTTGTGTGCCGGTGCCCTTTAAATTTACCAGCCCTTGGGGCCGGCCATTTTCTGTGCTACGGCATGAATGGTATAAGCATTCAATAAAACACACACAACTCCTGAACTACTTGGTATTAAAAAAACTGTAATATCTCTCACAAAACACCTTACACTTTCACCAAAACAATGTGTAAAGCTTCTAGACTGAGTACGATCAAAGAAATAGCTCCTAATAGTTCCAAATAAATACACCGTGGCGTGAAAAATTGGAGACTAGGTGAACACGTATTAATACGTGAGTGGCCACCTGATACTGGTGACAAAAACACATACTAATACATAAGCGGACCACAAAGTGTTAAAGTAAATCATTTTGAAAATGTCTATTCTTATGAGTTAAAAATACAGTCAACTAATTCATATGTATAAAGGATATCATGGTTGATCATTGCTGCTGTAGCACACTGAAACCTGGATGAGGAAATACATATACCCAAGAAGACAAAATTCACAGCTGAGGTCCAGATCCCTCCTCTTACATGTCAAGGAAGGCAAAATTTATATAAATTGCTTTAAGTAACCAAGACTGAACAGTGTTATTGATAACGTGGAATAACTGGAAATAAAATTTCTGTCATAGATTTAGTTAGGCTGAGTCAATTATGGCCTTCTCAATGTAAGGAAATTAGACTGCTATTTATCATGAAAAATATGAAGACAATCAACAACGTAGGAAAAATTTCTAAAGCAGAATTAAATAAACAGGTACAAAATTATATAAACAGGTTATTATGTAAATATGGGTACATATGTATAAAATAGGAGAGGAACAGAAATATTATATTTTGGTAATGAATGACATTTTTATATATTTTTTATTCTTGTTAAATAATTTAACTAGTGTTTAAAAGTGATTAATCTATATATTACAAAAGAATTTGCTAAACTAGATCCCTTTGTCATAGCTATAGCCCACATAAACTTTTAGGTGTATTTTTTTTCCCTTTCAGATTTCTCCAGTTTCATTACTTTAAAATTACTAATCAAAAGTCAGAAATTCTGCAGCAAATGTTGCGATACTCAAGTCAGGGAAGCAAGCCTCCTGCTTTAGCTTCTGCCTCTAGACCTGATCAGGCTTAATCAGGAGAGTTCTATTCTCTGTGATACACTCACTGACAACGTGACCCTGGGCAAGTCGCTGAACCTCTCTAACTTTTGTGCCCCTCAACTCCTAATTTTCTTAATTTATGAAATTCTCCGGAGAACTGAAATGCTTGAAGATTCAGCTCAGATCCTGGAACAATCCCCTAACTTCCTACCTCCTTAACCCTTAGGAAAACAGTGCCTAGCATTAGATTCTGCCCTGCCAGGGGCAGGTCAAACCTGGAAGAATAAATTAGATCCCTAAAGATAAAAAGCAAGAATAAAATTATTATTTATTCAATACCAGTACATCTAGCACTGTATTACCAAGCACTTCATATACTGTCTATATGAACCACCTTCTGGGGTCCCACCACAGACCCACAGAATTCCTGGAGACAACAGGAAAATCTGCATTTGTAACATATTTCCTAAGTGATTGCTAAATACACAAGTTTGAAAGTCAAAGGTCCGAGCCCAGTGTTTTTCAAACTATCAATGTCAAATCCTCAGTGTGCTGTGATCTACATCTTAGAAAACAGTGGAAAGTATCAGCAAATTTCAGGAGGTAGGTATTGTTTCTGCAAAACTTATCAGTTATATATTGTGTGTGTACTAGGTCACAATAAAAAATTACTTCTTAATGTGAATCACAGACGAAAGGTCTGAAAAGCACTAGTTAGGCATTAAAGACTTAGAATGATGAACAAGGAGGGTAGAATTGAAATTAAAAAGCAAGCAAGAAAGAAAAAATATAACTTAAGCCCCACAAGTATTTAGAGAAATAAGAAACTTTAAAACTCTGATCATCTACAGTAATAAACGGAATTAAAGTACAGGCAATTTGCGCAAAAAGCCAATAACTTTAATCAATAACTTAAATATTCTATCCCCACTTTTTTTTGTTTATGGTAGCTAATAACAAGTAGAAAGGACAAATAACTCAAGCTTCAGTATCCCCTTCAACAGATGGGGTGGAAACTAGAAAAACAGGAGAGGAGAGAGGAGGAAAACAGTTTAGTTAATTCATAATCGAATTCCAATCCCTAGATAACCCAAAATAACCATCCATGAAAACATTCCTATCTCTCCTTGCTCGCGACGCTCAAATAATATATTCAGGGCCCAACCATACAACACAGCAAATCAGTCCCGAATATTCCAAATATTTATTAAGTCAGCTCTTATTTTCTCCCTTTGTTAAACACCAGATCACGGTAATTCACGGGAAACCGGGGTCACGACTGAACCTCTGGGTGAAGTGAAGACACCCAGACTGCCACGCAGCAGCCTGCGGACGGCGCGCCTGTGTTTCTCCACTCCAAGGCGGGAAAAGCAGGGCAGCGGGTCCTGAGGCTCCCAGGAGAGGAATGTCCCACTTAGCACTTGAAGAGGTGCTTCCCTGGGGCTTCGGGCCCTTCGGGCCCAACGCGAGACACACACACACACACACACACACACACACACACACTCACACACACACACACACACACTCACACACACACACGGAACCCCAAGAGTCTACACACACACACGCGCGCGCGCCGAACGCCACGGAACCCCAAGAGTCTATCACGCGGCTGGGAGGGGGGCGTGGGGAGCGCGAGTAGAGCGGCAGCAATACCTTCTCAAACCTCTCCCCTCAATCCCGGCCCCCGGAACCACCCGTCCATCCCCGCCGCTCTGAGTCCACAGAAGGAGCGGCCAGATCTGGAATTCACGTGCTGGAAGAGCGGACTGCACAGCCACCCTGCAAACTTACCTTCGTGGCCGCTCGCTGGCCAACCCCAGAGTCAATGGTAGGCCGCCAAGCCGGCGTAGTCGCCTGAGGGGTTGGCCCGGGCCTACGCCGGCCGGAAAGAACCGGCCTCCTCAGTGGGCAGGTTCTCGCCGGAGACAGCTAAGCGAGACGGAGGATCAAATGGGGTCGACTAGTAAACTGAAAAGGGCAGCCGCTGACCCTGACTGGCACGCCCTTCGATTGGTTGATTCTCGTGTGGTTTCAAAGCAGACTCTTCTGTGATTGGCCAGGAAGTCAAGCGGGAACTCGCAGGTGGTGGTAGGGGGCGGGGGAAACAAAGTTGTTACCCAGGCAACAGAGACGCAGACCTCGCCACAATAACCGGCTAGCCGAGAACAGACTCAGGTGAGGAAATTTTTAACTTTAGGTGGGGAAAGATGGGGTTCTCAGGTACTGTGGCCTTCAAACAATCTAGGGAGAACTCTAGATCCTGACGATTCTGAGAGATACCCCCCAAAGCCCCAAATTGTTGAACGAACTGATCCATGTCCTAAATCCCCCTGCCCTAGACCCTAGAAGCTGACTCAGCCTTAACCAGAATAGGGCAGTTTCATCACACAGGAGATGGATGCTGATCAACTGTCAAAATGAACATGCGGAAGCTTCCCAATGCCTTTTGACTCACACACACTTGTAGGTGTAACGTTAATTTAAGAGTGAAAATTGTTTCTTTATTGGCAGATCTATCTGGGTGTTCCACGTTGGGATAGCCTCTATAACTTCTAGTTGCCACATATAGGCATGATTTACCCTGGACCAGTATGCCTTGGTTGGGATATATTTTTTAGGGCGTATAACTTTTCAGACTTGGGGCGGGGAGGGGGAATTGGCCTGTGTCACTGGTACGTGAACAATGTCCTGTGTGTGGGAATGTGAACGCTATGGCCTGAAGGTTCCAACGGACAACGTTGGTCAGATCCGTTGAGGAGTAAGAGCAGTCATACCAGACCGCATTTCGTGGGCGGGAGCGTGGTGTTCAGAGACTATTCGTACTAATTGTACCTACCAATATTGCTACTTGCCATAAGCTGGTTGGACTGTCCTTGGGAAAAGGTAAAGAACTGTGTTGAAAAATGAAATCTGAGTGAGGGTAGAGGATTAAGTTTGATCAGAGATGTAGCAGTCATTTCAGAACAGAGACTGTTTCCTAAAGAAATGAGGAAAGCAGGTCTGTTGACCTGGGGAGAAAATTCCCAAACACTGAAAGAAAATTGCTGCTTCAACTCCTTTTTAGATTCAGGTGGTATATAAGAATAAAAAGAGACACAGACAAAGTATTGACAAGTATATTAAGTTTGGCTAAAATAAAGAATAACAGAGGAAACATTAAATCAAAAGAGATTCATTTCCTGAATCCCTTTGGGTTTATGAACAATCCCAGGTACCTTCAAAAAGCTCTGTAAACTCCCCAGTTACTTAAGACTTGGCATATTTAATGGCAGTGGGAGAAGACCTAGAAAAAAGAAACATTTTTGTTGTTGTAAAGACGTCAATATGAATTTTTTTAATAGACTGGGCATCATTGAGGAATGTAATTGTCACAAAACATAAAAAAAAGCCAGTATATTATAATTTGGACACAGGCAATGATGTTTACTTTCGGTTTTGTGAAGAATTTTAATACAATTTATATAATACTAACAATTTATATAATACTAACAAACAATTTATATAATAATTTATATAATACTAACAAAACACAATGTAAATAAAATTTCAGGAGAAATGCCAGATTTACTTAAGAGAATAAATGGGTTTTAAATAATTTGAAGTCATTCAGCTATAAACAGTGTTTTACATAGGGATATGTATTTATCCATTAACTCAAATAGGTTCCCCAAAGATACTAATTTGGTGTTTCTTTATTCTCCTGATTTTATTTAGTATGTATACATGGATTAATAAAATATAATTTCTTTTTGAATAGTCTGGAACTCAGTGTTTTCACTAATTTAAGCTAGACTTGTCCTCAATTAAAGTCAAAGAGCCATCCCTATTGACACAAGACCTCATCATGCCTCGCAACCAGAGTCTGAGCAGTCTCAGGTTACCTCAGTGTCATAGATCTGGAGCCATCCTGGTTGAGTCTGCTGAATTGGGAACTGGCTTCAATGTTCTGGTAAAGAACTGGTTCTGAAGTGTCTGTGTCTCTAGCTCATTGTGGCTAGCATAAAGAGAGATCCCGCAATCACACCTCTGTCTCTAAAAATCCTAAGGTTAATGCGGGAAAACCAAACCTGCTATCTGGAAAATGTTGCCACTGGAATGGGCCTATCAAAGGAGAAAAAATATAAACAAAAGCCCTATAGAATTTGTTTTCTGAATAGCCAAACCTCAAATAAAAGATTTAGTAATATATTTTGTTTTCAATGAAATTCCTGTTTCAATTTTCCTCCTTTTAAATTTATTCTGGATCTACCATGGAGATGGATCATGGGTGAATTGGTGGTGGGCTACCCAAGGGGAATACAAAATGTAAAAGACATTAATAACAATAAAAAAATTTATTCTGGATCTATTTAAGTGGCAATGTCTGATTCAAACATAGGCAGTGCGGCTCCAGAATTCTTTTTTCTTTTTTTTTTAGTATCTACACTATGCTACTTGAGTAGCCTAAGCAAAAGGAAAAATCCATTCCAAGGTATAAAGGTGGGGGGGCTATAGATGGTTTCTAATAATCAGTTCAGTTTTTAACAAAACAGAATTCCTGAGAGAATAATATAAGGGAAGAGCAGTAAATCAGATCTGGAGTTATATCCTGAAAGAACTTGATGGCCAAACTCAGGATGAAATTTATGTATATCAAATTTATAAATGAGGGTCTTACAAACAAATAGCACTGCATAGTTCATAACAAGGCATCTTGCTTTAGTTTTTTATAATATGATATGTTTGTGTCAAATTAACTTTACCTTGATTTTAACAAAATTTAATGAAATATTCCTAGTTTGTTAGAATTCTAAAAAAGCTAGTAAAATCTTTATTTCCATTGAATTTAGAATATTTTTTCCAAAAATCCACGCCATTGTTATTGTTTTGATACTTTCAACTATTTAATGATCATAAAATATTTGTGATTCCTTTGCTTCTCAAAATGAAATACCAACAAAGTTGCCATGATTTTTTAGTTTTGTGTTTACAGATTATTATTACAGTTGATATGATAAAAATTATTTCTTCTGAAGTGCCAAGTTTATTATGATACTTCTACTCCATAGATTCACAGCTAAGTGTGAATCTATGCCATTTTATGCCAGCATAATTGGGAGTTTAAAAAGTTCAGTTCCTAATATGCATTAAATATAGTGTCACTATAAGTTATCGTGAATGATTTGTTTATCAAATGTACTCAGCATAAACATCCCAAGGGGTGGCATCCCCTTCAAAGTAGTCACTTTGGGAGGCTATCTAATGCTGTTAATATTGCTCAAATTAATTTTGAAACTATTTTAGAATTCCCTTGAGGCCTATAGTACAGTCTTTTGAATGTCCTTAAAGCAAATCTTCACATTTTGAAAGCAGATGTGATATCTAGATATATCTACAAATCACTTGGAGACAAATCTGATGTGTAATCAAATGGAGTGATACCATAATGATACCTATTTTCTTGGGGATACATATGAAGGCAATTCCAAAATATTTTGAGCATTCATAGTATAATTTACGACAGTATATAACCTTCTAAGGTGATGACTGTGAAATGCAGCGTTCATATGAATTTAATCATGCTTCATTCAGTATTCATCAACTGCTGACTATGTGCCAGCTCTAGTTATTGAAGACATTCAGCGTACCGGGATAGCGTCCCACTGCCCACACTGCCCTGCCTCTCACCAAATGAGAACCAGGCCAGAGCTACTTCCCACCTGGTGAGAATTTAGAGTTAATCTGCTTTCCCCAAATACACAATCCAGTGCACCCACTGATCCACAGCCTTTCTTCATAACTTCCACCGTAGCTCCCCATATGGCATGAAAAAGCCTTTGATGTAGTGCCTGGCTCTCTTTTCCAGCTGTTACCTATTCTGAACCTTCATCTAACTGCCAACTCCCTTACAATCCTCAAGAATTGGACTGTGCTTCCCATACCCCTATCTATGGGTCAGAATTCTAAAATGGCTTCCCTGCAAACAAGACTATTGAACCTGAGACACTTGCTCATATCCTGAAACTCCCAGTGCCATATCTCTGCCAAGTAGATGTGACTGCATGAATAGCAGTTCTGATTGCTACCTTAGCCACTGTATTTGGGACATCTAAATTGCCTTCTTCTAGGTTAGCTTTACTGGCCCAGTTTATTTCCCTCTCATCAGCCTACCATTGAGCTCACACAAGCCTTATAATCAAGTGTCTATGTGCCAAATAATAATGATATTTTTATATATAACTTTTCATATTTTAGCAAACTCTTTTACCTTCATTGCATAATATGTCCATCACGACAACTCTGTAAGGTAGATAATGCTGGAATAATAAGACAATTTCTGCTATATATTTTTTTAAGTCTCATTATTCACATGCTCTCAACTCAAAATGATGATTATATCATTGCATCTGATATCTGGATCCATTTTCCTTTTTCTTAGCCAAAGGTAAAACATGTATCAAAAAAAGTTTGTTTTTCATGTTAAGTAAATATTTAATGAACATATAATCAACTAGGACTTTTAAAATATAAACAGGAACCTGTTTAATTTAATGTGTCAATTATTCATTTCCATAGTCATTATTCAGACCATACTGAGAAAAAAGATTGTTTTATCACCTCTTATTTCACCTTTTTCAATTTAATGAGTTTCCAGTGTAATGAGTTTTATCATTAACTTTTTCCACATCATTATTAGAAGCGATATTCATGCCCAGCAAAATTAAGCCTTTAAAGAGCCAATAATAAATAATGTATGTTGACTACTTACTATGTGCCAGACAGTGTTCCAGGCTCTTTTATATTTGTGAATCTACTGAATAATTTTAATAACACTATGAGATAGCTCTATTATTGTCCCCATTTTACAGATAAGGAAAATGAGGTGCAGGTATCCCCTGCTTTTTAAAACTTCAACTTGTGTCAATTGATTTTACAAAAGACCTACATTAGTACCTGTTTTTTGCTAACCAAAAGAAATCAGTAGATTTCCACTTTCACAACAAAAGGTGAAAAGCAAACATAGTGTCCATTGTTGGTTTTACAGCAATTGTTCTAGAGGTAGGGCCCTTGGAACTACAATATACAGGTTGTACATTTATCTTATCATTCTTACTTTACAGTAGTGTGATTTTCGTTTTTATGTGTTATTTGGCAGGTTATTTTTTGGATCTAAGGTTATACATTTACATTTTCCATATAATTTAATGCTGATTGCTTCTTCACTTTACATCATTTTAATTTACAAAAGGTTTCATAGGAATGCTCTACTTTGGATATTGGGGGAAATCCATATGATTCGCCCAAAGTCACAGGTCTAGAAAATAAATGATAGCTATAAATTGAAGCAGTGTAACTCCAGAAGTCTTACTTTTAACCACTGTGACATACGGCCTCTATGTTAGATGTACAGGACAATTTAACATTTTTTCCATACCCTTGACAATCCTGATAGGCATTAACATCAGTTTTCTATCTAAAAAAGAAAGTCAAAGCAATAGTAAAACACAATAATAAAACAAGTTTTTTTAAATACCATTTGCATGCAGATTGATTTTGACAGATGACACAGTTCCAGTGCACATGTGAGAATCTATAGTGCTGTCCTAGGCACAATGCAAAAATTTTAGAGGATCACTTAATAAAAGCATTAAAGAAATGTTTCTTTAATGATAAAATAATGTTTCAAAAATATCAGAAGTGTAAAAACTATTCCATATATATATATTATACTTTTCATTGAGGTGATGTTGGTTTACAACACTGCATTTGTTTTAGGGGTTATAGGTACATACCTAAATAAATAAATCTATGTTTTCACACCATGTCTACCACCAAAACCACAATAATCCTCCATTATGTTTCATTGGGTCCCTCTGCTTCCACCCTGACCTCCTTCTCTTCAGCCACAATTTTGCAGTAGATGAAATAAGTCTGAAGGAGAAAATATCATTTATCCCCAAATCACTAATAATAGGCCTAATTTTACAGCCTTTTCAAAAAGTTATTTATTAAAGTGTGATACTGCTAAGATTTTTAAAGATCCTGAATTCCTGCTCCAAATATAACTGTCAAGATTATTTAAAAAAGACTGATGTCTGAATAGTAGGATTTCAAGTAGTTGTGATTTTCTTATTTATATGTTTAATACATTACTTACTAAAGTTCCACAATAGGTGTATCTATTATCATTGTATAATCAGCAAAAGCCAATTACTTTATTTTGTGTGAACTTTCATTAAAGTCAATGAACCAACCCGTTAGAGTTCTCAAATGATAATATAATGTGAAACATCATCAGGGTTAATTAAGAACTAAAATAAAGCAGAAGGTACTAGCCAAGCCCAAGGTAAAAGTGTGCAATGAGTAAAGTTCCTTGAGACATACTCTTCATAAGTATCATTGGCATTTCAAAAAATGTAATATACAACCTAGACAGCATGCATGAGAGAGAAAAAAAATAAAGGTCTACAAAAGTATGTTTCCAAACAATGATGTACATTCTAATGATACTGGCAGCCACTTTTTGTAGAGATAGGACTTAGAATCTGCTATTTAAACTAACCTCCCAAGTGATTCTTAAGCACACTAAAACTTGAGAACTACTATAGTAGGTGTAAAATAAATGCTTGTTAGATTGAGGATGAAATTTTAATAAAGCAGGTTGAATGCTTGAGTTACCTTGCTGCCCTCAGATCTCTGAGTCAGCAAAATACATACATCTGAAGGCATTTACAGTGATTCTCAAGGAAGAGTAAGAGATAAGGTACACTTCCAAGAGTTTTTGTTACACCACTTCACTTTTATGAAATACCTGTTTTTGTTAACCAAAAGAAATCAAAAAGATTTTCTCTTTTATCACAAAAAGTGGAAAGCAAACATAGTGCGCTGCATTTGTTTTGCAACAAGCATTATGGAGGCAGCCCACACCCCCAAGCCGTGAGAGTGGAGCTCCCAAACTCCTCCCTGGGAACTACTTTATATAGTTAATATATTTATAGTAACTTCTCCTACTTTTACTATATGTTAGTACAACTTTAGGTTTTATGTACTGTTTGGTATGATCTTTGACAATGCTCAACAAAAATATTTCCATGTAAATTAATGGGAATTGCTTCTTCACTTTACACCATTTTGGCCTATAAAAGATTTCGGAGGAATACTCCATTTTCAGATGGCAGGGGAAACTTGTAATGGAGTGATGTAAGAAGAAAAGGGAGACAATAGGAAAAAAATCATGTCTTAAAATGGGAAACTAAAATATGTCTTTCTGATTTCCTTCAGAATATGGATTCTGAAAGCATGGACTCTGAAAATACAGAAACTGAAAATATGGAAACTGAAAATACTGAACCCGAAAACATGGAAGTTGAAACTGTTTCTTCAGTTTCTGCGCTACAAGCCCTTTCTAAGCTACTTTATCCTGAAGAAGAGGATTTTGATTTCGGACAGGTGGTCATATCCTTAGAAATGAATTGTTCTGTTCACATGAAGTTGTGAAACTGTACTTGAACAATTTGTTCCAACCTTGCTGTGGGAGCAAGGTTGTGTCATCTGATACATTCACAGGAGGTTGCAGGGCTAATTATGCATGAGAGCATAACCTCTAGTACATTTCTAACAAATATAATTATATTTTTTCTAAACTACCTGAGCAGTGAATAGGAAAATAGTTCTGTAACTATGGTAGCAATAGCCACATTTCAAAATGTTTGTCATTTATATTTATGACTAAAGAATGCTTGACAACCATTGCACAGAGCGGTAGCTAGGATTTTTAAGCATAGACAATATTTCTATAAAACAAATTACTCCAATTAGGCAGTATTAATTAGAGCCCCCAAATTCAGTTCCCTTAATTGTTTTTATTTGTCTGTACATGAAAGCAGAACAGAAAATATTTTGAGTCAAGTAATGGGCCATATTAGCTTCAACCTACTAAAATTGCTTCTGGGTACATGCTCAGATAGAGCAAGGTGGAATCTAATTAGTTGAAGAGCATTTGAGGTCAGAACCAGTAACCAACACAGGGAGGTTGGCAACAGCAAGATAGCCTTCATTTTGGATCGGAAACTTCCCTGAACTGACCTTCATCCACTCCATGGTCACTGCTAGTATTCCCAGAATAATCAAAATCCTTTGATGTAACCCCCTGCTCTCCATTCTCCTACATCTTAGATATGTGAATCTTAGCTATCAGACTGCCTATGTGGAGGCAAACTAAATTTGAGAAAGAGATCTCTTGATATAGCAAAATATATAGCTTTGATTTAAATTATTTTGATGTTTTTTTGTTGTTATAACCAGTTTACCACAAACATACATATCAGTTGATCCTCCCATTTTGACAAGTATAACCTGAATCAGCAGCAAATTAAGATGGACATTGCATTGGGTTTCCACCCCACCCTCACTCCCACCTCCTGGAAGAATTTCGATGGAACAGGACAGAATCAAAACATACAATGGAAATAAAATTTGTAGAGAAGGGAAACTGAGTCAGCTTTGAGCCAAGACCAAGAACTAAGAAATTTTTTTAAAGATTTATTTATTTATGCATACAAGCTGGGTGTAGGCCAGAGGTGTGGGGTGGTGAGAGGATTCACCAGAGACAGAGTGGGGTGCAGAATAGTCAGATCAACTGAAATACACTGCTGAGGGGAGCAGCAAGTGAGGCGGGAGAGGTCTGCTGGGCCATGTGGGAATCTCCCTGGCTGGTATTGAACTTGTACTGCAGTGGCTTTGGATAGCTTCACAGTGCTGCGCTTAACCCATTGCGCCACCAGGGAGGCCAAGAACTAAGAAATTTTAATAAGGTAAAATTCTTTTTTTTTAAAGATTTATTTATTTATACATACAAGCTGGGGTACAGGCCAGAGGCGCGGGGTAGCGAGAGAGTTCACCAGAGACAGAGTGGGGAGCAGAACAGGCAGATCAGAAATACACTGCTGAGGGGAGCAGCGGGCGAGGCAGGAGAGGTCTGCCGCACCATGTTGGACTCTCCCTGGCTGGGCGTTGAACTCGCATCACGCACTGCCAACAGCTCCACAGCGCAGCGCTCATCCGCTGCGCCACCAGGGAGGCCCCCTAATGAGGTAAAATTCTTAGTAGAGGCCAAGCAAATAAAGAAAAAAATCAGGACATTAATAGAAGCATTAAATGCTTCCAACAAACACGATGCCAGAAAAAAGTCAGAAGCATTGTGTCAGTGAATTTGGGAAGGCAAGTTCATTTTTGCTAACTTTAGCTGAAATAGAATAATTTTCAGGAGGCTACATCCTGGGAAATGAAGTGTACGTGAGAACTAGTGATCTTGAAAAGGAGAAGAGGAAGTTGTAACTGGAGCAGAGTCAAAGATAAGAACTTACCTGGTTACAAATTCTTTTCCTTTTGATGTTTGTCTACGGAGATATTTATTTGCATCTAAAGGTGTTTCTAGGGTAAAAATGAGTGCTTCTGAGAACAGAGAGCCTAGGATCATTTTACCAAATTGTACAATTTATAGAGGAAAATTACTGTAATAATGTATGATTCTGTATATCTGGGTTATAAGCAATTTGAGATAATTGGTCATTCAGACACCACAGTACAGATATCATTAGAGGATATAGAATTGGAGTATCAGAACAGTGGGAGAATAATTAATGTTACTAATGAACTATTAAATTTTCCAGGAGAGAAAAAGCTTCTCATTTTTTAACATGTATTAATCTTAGAAACTGTGGAATGATTACAAGAGTTATATGTTTTTGAACATATACTTTTTACAAACAATATTTAAAACTGTTACATACACATTGGTTCATTTATGCTGTCCCCACTCTGAATTGTTAAGACTCTGGAAGATTGGGAAGACAGTATGTCTGTGTTTTTTAAATTCTAAATTCATAAGGGAGTCTCAATGCCTGTGGGAAATAAAGTTCACCACTCATCGCAGACATTGCAATAGGATGTTCTAACTCTTTTACATATTGCAAAGTAGCATGAATTGCAATGATAAATTGCTTAGATAATTGAATGTGGATTCATGGTACAAGCTCAAATGATATTGGTATAGAAAACAATTGCCAGATGCTTTTTAGTGTTTTTATTGTTCCGATCCATCTTTTCATTTGAAATTTTTATTTTCAATCATTTATTTTCATTAAGTTAATAAACTGAAACTTCTCTCTGTTCTGATATATTGATCCAATAGTAACTGTGCATGGAGAGTATACCATTGTTGGTCAGGAATTTTCAAGGTTTTATTTCTGCAGATTTTAATTTTCCATGGAAAGAGACAAAACGAGAGGCCCATGGGTTCCAAGAATTGCTTTACCCTGATTGGTTATTAGTAGTCTGCTGGTTAATAATTTAAGAAAAGCACACAAGTTTATAATGACCTTAGTGATTAAAAAGAAAAAAAAAGGTACAGACTATTGTCTTCATATTTTCACATAAAAATGCTTTAGCACTTTAATCCCAAACATAGCAATTTTGAAAAACCTTTGGAAAGGAATAGTCATTGTCTCAGAAACAGTTGAGATGTTACAGGTTAACTTCTGATTTATAGTTTTTGGAACAGTTTAGCATCATAAAGATACATGTGGGCTTTTCCGCCAGCTTTCAAGGACAGAGACTGTTCTTCCCCAAACAGGACACTAACTTTTGTACAAGTCTGAAGTCCTAGAAGGTCAAGGGCAGGCATCTGAGAAAGGAGACCCGGAAGTGCTAGTTTGCCAAGATCCAAGGAGATGAGAATTTTTAAAAATTTCAAACAGTAGAGTGAGTTGGAACTATAGAGTCTGACATCAACAAGAACAATTAGTAAAAATGGGGATTTTCTTGAAATGTTGAAGAACCCCTTAGAAGGCTTGCCACTATACTGATGGTGTAATATGTGATGTGATATACTTGGTTGAAAAAAGGAAGACTATTCTTGTACAGGTGAGACAGGGGCAGTGCTGTTTGGGTATTATGTCTGTGCAGACATAATTTATGTGCAGGCAAAATAAACTTGGATATGCATGAGTGCTGAAGTGTATCAGCATGTTTTTGACACCACTAATTTGGGATTGTTGATTAAATCCATTAGTTCAGAGTCATGAGGTGATAGGACAGAGACATTTTACGTACAGTGGGAAGAAGTAAAAGCTGTTATCAGGACTTTTGAATGAGTCATTTGATGTCTAAATATCTACATACTATTTAGTGGTTTCTTTTTATTTCTATAAAACTTCCCCATACTTGCATATCCCATCTAACTATCACAAGACAGGCCAAAATGCAAAAATATCGATGATCTTATACTAACACTTGGTTTTAACCTTCAAAGAGATGAATGTGGCTCCTTCCCCTATCCCCAATGATACATGATTCACTGGGCTGGAAATTGGGGATTTATTCTGATCAGAGATCAATTCTGCCTTTGTGTCTATTAAACCAAAGAAACAAGGAAAATACATTCAAAATAATACTTAACTTCTGTCCTATTGTATAACAATGTTGGGTAATTAAACCGGAAAGTCCTATGAGCTTTTTAGATGGAAAGCTTATCAAGTTGAAAATATTACTGATCATATAAGTCAAACAAATATTATTTACAAAATATTGAACTTTGTTTCTTCTCCCCCAGTCAAATTGTTCATCTGCCATTGGAGCAATGGGTCCTGGGAATATTGGGCCACCAAAAACAGAAGTGCTCAAAGGTAAGTTATTTAATAAAACATATATATCAATGCAAACAATATGTTTTCTTTGGAAACAAAACCATACACAGAGTATAACTAAGACTAGCACTTATTAAAGCTGATCTTAATTGTGGCAATGATGAACAACCATTTACATATAAAGATGCTATTTTTACTCTACTCTTGCAGGTAAGTTGTTTTTCTAGTAATGGAAATTAATTTGCCTTGAATTATTCACAGTTGGGGGGTATATTTCCTGAGATAAAAGAGCAAGAAAGTTATGTGTGGTTAGATAACTTTTTATTATTTAGGGTCTAGTTACCAAGATGCTTAGCTTTTTCACCTCTACCCTGCTATATTCTGGCAATTTCATAGAATTCATTCAATAAATATTTAATGAGAGCCTATTATGTACCAGGCAATATAATCATCTCTGAGGCTGTGAGAGAGATTAAAATAGAAAGGGCCCTTGCCCACATTGAACTAATAGTCTTTGGGAGAACACAATAAAACAAATAATTATACAATTTAATCTTACATTGAAATGCTTAGTGGGTGACTTATAAAGTCACGGGTCCCCTAAACTGAAATAAGTAATTTTGGATATTTTCCCAGCATTTGGCCTATAAATTTTCACAAAGTTAGACATTTTACACATCTTTAAAAATATGAAAATATAAAAGGCTCTAATTCTGTTAGTCATGATCACAGTTACCAGAGGGTGGACAGGGAAAGGAAATGAAGTAAGTTCCTTCATCAACTTAGCTAACTGTAAAAGATTTTACCTGAAAAATATTTAAAATAATGACTAAAATGAGATCCAAGGGGGTGATTTTGTAATTTCAGTTATTATTGCTCTATATACACAAGAGTCTATTTGCCTTGTTCAAAAGATATTCCTTCCACGGAAGACTAGTTCAAATTTGGACATATTTCTGTGCTGCCTATATTTCTAATAATGTAGGTCTGATAATCTCTTAATTCTGAGAACATTGAGTCATATGTAAAATGCTATATAAAAATCTGTAATTAGGATTTCCAAACCCATGATGGATAGAAGCAGATAATTTCAAAAGAATTGCTAGAATTGAAAATCTGATAATCAAGTGCATTTCTGGGGATGCTTAAATGGACTCAAAAAAATGTGGGTCTCTATCTACTTCCCCAATAGTTGAAACAAATATAAACTGAGTTTTTGAATATCTGGCTACTTTTAAAGATGACATGGAGAAATCTGAGCACAGACTTGGTTCTGTATAAAGGACAAGTGATAGAGATTTTCTTTAAAGCTCATGTCTATATAGGAAAATAATAGATTAAGAACATGATCATTGTATCAATCTTCAGTTTCTGTAATCAATAGTATTTTTAAGACTTATGTCATGATTGCATGAAAAAATTATCAAAGTGCTTTTATATAATAAAACACAATGTAAGATAAGACAATTCTATCCAAATCAGATGGATTGCTTGATTTGTTCTTTTATATAAAAATATTTTACATATGATCTTATAAGTTTCTGGAAAATATACAATAGTCCTTCACATATATATGTTGTATAGTATAATTTTCTTTATACTATATAATTTAACATCAAATATTTATACATTATGTTATCATATATGCATGCACGCAAGATATATGTGTGTGTATATGTATATAAAGAAAAGATGTATATCAGAATGCTATCATTATGTCCAAGCAGTTGGATTATAGATAATTTTCTTCTTTTCACGTCTCTTTTCCAAATTTTCTACAATTATTGCTACAATTCTACATTGTCCTGGTTGTATAATGATTTAAAAAATTTGAATCAGTTGTTACGAATTTAGCCTGTTTAGACCAAAAATAGTAGTGATTACAAATAGAAAATATTTTACTTCAGTGATGCCCAAATTGAGGATAAAAGGGCAGGAACAATTTTGAGAGATAAACAGGCACCAGCTTCAGCTTTATCTTCCCTTTCTTCACAGTCATCCCTCAAACAAGTGATGAAAATAGAGAGAACATCTGGAATGCCAATGAGGTTCCAGAAGGAGCAGAGCATGATGACATGTGGGATGCTAGAGAAATACCAGAGTAAGTCAAATGAAGCCAGGAATATGTTTAGGGGTTTAAGTTAGATGTCCCATCTGATACCATTCTCTTTTTGACAAGATTCATAAAGTAACTTCTATCATACAAAAGATAAAAATACAGTGACACACAGAAGGCATGGGTAATTGATGACTTTTTTTTCCTTCTAGAGCTGAAAAAAATACTAAAACAAAACATCTTCCCTTCAGTTATCATCTAACAAAAAGTGAAAAATGCAGTCATTTCCATTATAAATTTATATTTAATGCCAGCTGTACAATATAGAACTAACAATGGATAAAAACAGCCCATTCAACTATAAGCATTCATAAAAACTAAATTATTATATCATGTGTATGTGTCAGGCCTGCCTTTAAATACTTAATATTCCACAGTCTTGGTAAAAGACTTTCTCCTTCCAATTATTAGTTATTACTTGGAGCTAATTTACTGGTTCTTTTAGGATTATATTTAGTACATTTTGCAAGCAGCGATGAAGCTTCACTTTGTAGCCTTTTCAACAGGAACTGTAAATATGAAATTTAGAATTATTATCATAAAAATCTTTTCTGTCTGCATAAATCATTCATACTTTTAAGGTTTTAAGTATATTTGCATATATAATTGAAATTAATTGTTTAATACACTGAACTTTGAATGATTTGTATTTTGAAATAAAATCTTGATTGAATAGCTTGAAAAACAAAGGCCATATTTACTACATTATACTTTATAAATCCTTAAAACCTTCTATGGCAAGTGATCTGACAACTTTTCTAATTCTGTCTATAAAACTGTGTCCATTGTTTTTTATTGTTAAAAAAAAACCCTATCTTTCTATCTCCTACGTCAGTTCTGAAAATAGAAGCAGTGGGAGACTGCAGATAATTAACTGAAAAAAAGTATCCAGCTTTCAAATAAACAATGTCAAAAACCCATAAACCTCATGAAAAAAAATCAAAGAGGACTTGAAAAACATTTTTTGCCTACATCTTAAGAATGAAAGGAGTAAATCTCAGGTTATGTGTATATAGTGGCCACACATCCATATGAAAGGTCAGAATTCAGTGAGTCATTTGTCATATTGCCTAATGAATGTCAAACATCCACATGTGGCAAGCTCCAAATCTGAGTAAAATTTCACTTTTCATCCTGATGTTTGATGTTCTGTAAAAAGAACCCCCTGAAAGCTTTAAATGAATAATAGCCCTAGTCAGGATATGAAGAAAATTGCTTGATAAGATTTTTTTTAATCTTTATTTTCTATTTTAGGCCAATGCATTTCAAAATGTTCCAGTGGGTAAAGGGGAAATGGGTAAAGATTGTAAACTGACAGTCACAAAAGCAGAATCACAAGTGGCCAAATAAAAAAAATAATAAGGGCCTAAGCTAAGTCATTGACCTTAAGGGAAAGTATGAGGGTCTTTATTTGAGAGATTTTTGAAGGCAGGTTGGTATTTGATTAGATATAATGAATGTCAAAGATGATGCTGAGTTTACTAGCTTGGGTGACTAGGTGATGGGGAAGATAGGTGGAAGGGAAACAGTGAATTTGGTTTGGGGTATGTGGACTCTGGCTTTGGCACATCCCAGGCAAACATATATCAGGCAGTTGGAAAATTGCATCTGGAGATGAGGATCAGAGCAAAACTAGAGCAAATCTATTTTTTCAGTCATGGGCATATTAATGGGCAAAACCTTTCTGTTTTATTTTTTTTTTGTTTTATTTTTTTCTTTTTTTAAAAACTATATGTATTTATTGTTATTTATGTCTTTTACATTTTGTATTCCCCTTGGGTAGCCCACCACCAATTCACCCGTGATCCATCTCCATGGTCCCTTGTGTTCTTTTCTATTCCATTTTGTGCCCTTTTCCTTCCCTCCCTCCGGCTCCCTCCTCCTCCC
>PVIJ01004643.1:0-69016 GCA_004024925.1 Scalopus aquaticus
TCCAGGTCACTGATGATCCCCCGAATGTGTGTGTGGGGGGGGGGCGGGGGCAGGGCGGGCAGGGGGATAGTCCCTGATCCCAGAATTCCAGAAAACCTTCCCGACCCAGCCCCACCTTCACAAGCGCAAGTGCACAGAGCGAGCACTAGAGGGCAGAGATGGGTCCCCCTTCCAGGGCCTTCCAGACCGCACCGGTTGCTGTTGGGCCTGCAGTTTGCCTGTCCAAGGCGACCTCTGGCGGTCACCGCGGAGAGGACAGCTTGGGAGGCCGAGTTCCCGCTCACATGACAGATTACTAGACTCGATTAGTGGGGCCCTCCCATCAGGATGGACAGATTCCCCAGGAGGTGGGGAAAGCCTAAGGAGGTTGTAGAGAGAGGACCCCAAAGTACGGCCTTCCAATGCACGACGGCCAAGGAGGGCTCCCTCAGATTCTCTTCTCCATGTCTGCACCCACCCATTGCCAGGCCCCTGCATGTAGTCCACTGCTTTGTGGACTTCCTAAATTCTGGTTTCCCAGGTTTTAACACAGTCTTCACCATTAGTATCTGTGTGACATTGGGAAAATCATTTTACCTCTCTGAGCCCTGGCAAAATCTCCTATAAAAAATGAAAATAATCATAAAATTCAGGGCTTAGCATTGAAAAGTGATATGATACTTTTTGATACTTTTCTTACTTAAGATTTAACTGCTGATAATTTCAGATCCACTCAACAGCTCCTGGGAAGGTGTGGGGGCAGCCTTCAGTCCTTTCTCTGGCCTATGACTTTGCTAAGGGAAAAGGGGCCCCTGAAGTTTATAAACTGGGGACAGAACTGGCCAGGATATAAACTGAGGCCCTTCCCAGGGCTTCTGAGTCACCTAGATATTCTCCCACCCTTCTGGCCACACCCCCAAGGCTACCAATGTCCCATCTTGCTTAGAATTGTCACAGCTCACCCCACCCACACCCCTGATGATGCCCAACTCCAAACCCCTGCCCCTGGCTGGCTCTACCCACAAGTGCCTCTCCTAGGACTCGGACTTGTTTGTGGTCTTAAAGTAGCCCCTCCCAGGTTTAAGCTCTCTGTGTCAAATATCATGTTGGTTACCTCAGTAATTTTGCTGACACTTTACCATGTACTGGACACGGTATTATGTTCTTTATGCACCTTTTGTCAGTTAGGCCTCACAACACTGAGTGCGTAGGTTCTAGTATCCCATTTCTTTACTTAAAAACATTTTTTTACTATTTTTTATTTACTCATAAAGGAAGTAGGGTGTAGGCAAGAAGGGGGGGCAGTGAGAGGATGCATCAGAGACAGAGTGGGGAGCAAAACAGACAGATCTACTGAAGTACACTGCTGAGGGGAGCAGCAGGCCAGGCAGGAGAGGTCTGCTGCGCCATGTGGGTCAGCTCCCTCATGCAGCAGTGGCTGGCGTTAGCTTGATAGCTCTGACACTTTAACCCCTGTGCCACCAGGGAGGTCCCCCTATGACACCATTTCATTAGAGAGAAAACAGAGGCACTGTTTTCTGTGAGATAAGCAATCTGCCAGAGGTCACGGCAGGGCCAGGAATCGAACACGCAGGTCCCTGCTCGTAACTACCCTGCTAATCCACCCTCTAAGCCATCCTTCCTGGAGATGAAGTAACCCTTCCAGACAGCCTGGGAAGCTGAGTCTCCCTAATACTCCAGCAACCCCTCTCCTAGCAGCTCTGGGTGGGGGAGGCTTTGCCGAGGCCAGTTGGGGCAGTTGGGGCATGGATGTGTTGGGAGAATCTTTCTAGAGGCTAATCCTAAGAAGGAAGTTTGCCATCATCTTCCCATTCTATGGATGAGGGCACTGGGCACAGAGTAGGCCCTTGTCTGAGGTTTCTGAGCTGGTAAACACAGGGCTGGGACTGTAATCCAGACTAGGCCCCACAGCCTCTTTCACACACTTGGTTATTCTGCTGCTACCAGGGCCTGCTGCTTGTAGCTGGGCCTGAAGCTGGCCTTTCCCTGGCTTGGCACTTCCTCCAACGTTTCCTTCTTCTCTGAGATCACCCCAGCAGGGTTCAGCATCAGCTTTGCCCTAACAAAGTCCACGTGAACAGGGAGAGGCATCCTGTGCCGTTGGAGGCCATAGCCACAGCAGGACAAAGGTGGGCTATAAAAGGCTCCCAGATTCTTTCATCTTGGAGGTTTGTCCTGGAGAGATAAGCAAGTACAAAATGCGAACTACCCTTGGACGTGAGCCACTAGTCAGGCTTGTAAATTCCATATCGCCTGCCTGCCTGCTTTTGAGAACTTTTACGAAAGAAGGGGTGTGGGGTGGGCCACCCTAAATTCCTTGCATATGAGCTGGTCCCCCGTGGGCCCCTGCTTCCAGACAAAAGCCTTATCACAAAGCAAAAAGGATCCCTTTGTTTAGGAGATTCCTCCCACCATGTGTTTGGGCAGCGTCCTTCAGACAAAGTCAGAGGAAAAAATTGAATCGTCATGCTTTGAACCCCGATGTGACATTTTCACTCCCTCTTCGAGTTATGATTTGCTTTTGTGAGGAGAAAAAGAGTTAAACAAGATATATTTCTGGGAGGGTTTTTCTGTACAAATATTCTGATCACAAAGGCCCCCCCCTCCTAGTTAATGGGGACTTGGCCTCCTTCCTTCCCTAGACTCTGCTTCCAGAAGAGGGGCACTGAGGTCAAAGAACCCTTAAATTAACTATCTTGTACCCCCTTTGAAATACAAACTGGGGGGTCTGGCACCATCGATGTGGATTGAACTCTCATTTTGCCACTTGCTCTAATTTTTAAGGGCATGAGAATTTCGAGGAAAATTAAATCCCTCTGTGCCTGGCTCATTTTGTACCGAAGTCATCAAAATGTGGCTTCCACGGCCCCTTTGAAGTCCTAAGACTAGACATGTGGTTATGTTGGAAACAAAGAGACAAGTTAGTTTCCTTCTTGGGGGCACTGCTGATGGGTACTTCCCTGAGTCAGAGGGAAGAGGCAGGCATAGGACTGGGAAAGGGGCGGGGCCTCCTAGGCATCAGGGATCTCCGCAGCCGCTGGCCACTGCAGGGTGATGGCCACCGAAGCTCCTGATAGGAAAAGAACAAAGTCAACCAGTGAAAGTTGGAAAGGACTGCTGGCACCTGGCCTGCCCAGGGTCAAGTTTCAAAGCTGTCAAGGTGTTTGCACAAACAATAGCTGGTTCCCATAGCGGCAAGTCCAGGTGCAGATAAGAGTTGCCCTATGGCTCTAGCCATCGACCAGTATCGAGGAGCACAGATTCCACCTGAGATGCAGATTGTAACTGGCCGGGGACTGCCAGGCCCACCCCAGGTACCAGCGGGCAGCCAGGGAGTGGCTTCGTGTGGCAGGATGCTGGCCATAGATCGCAGCAGCCGAGACTCTTCCAGCTCCCAAAGGGAATTCATCTGAGCTTCATAGCCAGCCGCCCCAGGGAAGCGCGCGCTGAGAAGCAACCTCCCATGGCCACACAGCCAGCCAATGGCTGAACCAGTGTCAAGCCCTCAGGAATCTGATACCACAGTCCACATTTAACTAATAAACGCTGCCTCCCCAACAGATACCAGTCAGGCAGCCTTTCTTTCTCTCCTTTTTAAACCACAGCCTTCAATCCACATGGGTTTCATGGCAAGTCCCAGCAAACTTCTCTGAGGTTGCACTGGTGTTGGGGCCCATGGGCCCCCTCCTCAGCACTCCTCATTCTCAGGCCCCACATATCTGGTCTCCTGGTGAACTCCCACTGAGGCTCAGGGGGAAGCAAGATACCCCCTGCACAGAGGCAAGCCTCGCCGTCAAGACAAGCTATTCCACGCTGGCCTCGGGGCCAGGATTGGGAAAGCTGCTCAGAGTCTCAAATCACTTACTCAGAAATGGCACCACTCAAGGACACCAGGAGCTTTCTGGAGCAAACATTTTATTTAATAAGTTATAAGATACAATTTACAGTCGACATTTGATTCCAGTTTCGCTTTCATGTTCCCGTTTACAAGGCCTGTGGTCCTTTCACATTAGGCTTCGGGCTGCTCCAGTTTCCAGGCAGGCTTTTGCCAACACTTTTCCCCAGCTGGCACACCTGGCGAGAGTCACCTGCCTGGCCCCCATCCTACCCACAGAGGCACTCAAGATGACAGCGGCCACTTCAGGACTGAGCAGCAGGTCGGCAAGGCCAGCCTGCTCAGACACCACCATACCGCTGGGCCGAGGCCAGGTGTCATGAACGCTTTCCCGTTATTCCAAAGCCAGCTCAGGTCTGAAGGAGGGCGCGCAAAGTGCCCCGCACTGGTTTGGGACTTTTTGCACCTGCATATTCCAAACAGCCTCCGGTGACATGTGGTTAGGGCCAAATCCACAGCCACCGCCAGTTACGCAGCTGTCTCCATTTCGGCTAAATGGCAAGGAGCTGCTGTCCTTCTCTCCCTACCTCAATTCCCTGATTTTCAGGTCAAAGGTTGACAGGAATTTTGTTCTTTTCTATCCAAAATTATTTTCCAGAAAAAGTGACCCCTGAAGCTGACCAGGGTGAGTGTGTAGTGTTTGGTTGTGTGACAGGCCCCTGCTGAGCATAGCACCCACACACCGCCCCACCTGGACATGCTGCTAAAACTCATCAGACTCAGAAGTGGCTGGAACGTGTGTTAAAAACAAGGGCTGGTGTTGGCTAAAAAGGGGGATCTCTGGCAAGTGCGGGGCTGCTTGTCACTGCAGAATATCCTCAGATCAGCAACTGAAATGAACTTTACCAACAAAAGCAAAACCTGGCTGCCAAGATGGTCCCTGGTTCTGGCTTTGTAAGGAGATAATCAGCAGAATGGGGGAGGGGCCCCGGGAATACACACCGTCCTCTGAGATGTCAAAACACCAGACGGCAGGGCGAGATGGCGCGATGAGAGGTGCTCAGCGACATCCACCTAAACAGCCTTTTCTTACAAAACACAGACACTGGAAAAGAACCATCTTCTTTACTTTACTGGCAATGTAGTAAAGACCGGTAACATATACTGGTCTCTCTTTTTCTGCCCTTTCCTCCAGTCTTGTTTCATTTTGTTTTATAAGCTGTTTTATAAGCTGGCAATTTCATTTTTTAAAGTCAGCTTTGCCAGTGTTTTTGGTCTCTCTGCAAGGGATCCCAAGAGGTGGATTTGAGCCAGGTGTATATGGAATCTTCTCAGCCCATTGAAAGAGTTTGCATTCCTTGAGAGTCCCCAACAAGTCCCAGAGTCAAGTCTTTCTGGAGGTACTTGAGAACAGCAATGTTTTCGGGACGGGGTTTCAGACCCAACAAACAGACAGGACGACTTTGTATAAAACAAGTTACATAAGCAACAAAAGCAACCACCAGAACTCCTCCCAGGATTGGATGAGAACCATTTTAAGGCACTGTCACGTGGAAGGGGCTGCCAGGGATGTGTTCTTCTCCCCACTTCACAGCCAGAACATAATCTCCCTTCTCTTTGACAACATAAGTAACGTTGTATTGCTGGTTGCCCACATGTTTCATGGAGACCTCTTCACAGGGGGTGGTGGGCCCATGAACCCCTATCAGCAACATGTTGGAACCTGGGAGGCAGAGGAAGGTGATTACTCTCTCAGGATGCATCGCAGAAGGCAGGGAAAGAAGAGGGGACATGGGAACCGAAAGACATAGACACCAGTTACTGCCTATTAAGATTCGATGATGATGGTGCTAGGAAAGGTGGCAATTATAAGGACTCCTAGCATCTGATGGCGTGGGTTCAAATCCCTGTCCCAACGCTTCCTTGCTAAGTGATCCTGGACATGGAATTTCACCTCTCCCTGCCTTAGTGTGCCCATCTGGGTACAAGGTGATGACACTAGCACATAAACTTCAGTGGCTTATTGGAGACATGGAGGTGTTATTATATGTAGGGCCCTTAGCATACAGTAAGGGCTTTGTAAGTCCTGGCTATTTTGATCTTATTTGTTTTTATAATGACCTTAAGGAAGGTACTACTATCATTCCCATTTTAGAGAATGGGAAATTGTCTTTTAGAAAGAGGCTTTCTAAAAGGTCATTTGTCTAACAAGCTTAAGGAAAGAGGGGAGGGCGAGGTGGAGTCAGGTTTCCAGTCCAGATGTGCTAGATGCCAGAGCCCAGGCAACTAAGTTCAAATTGCAATTAGAGCAATAGTGGCAGAGAAGGGGACTGCTTGCTGATTCAGTTTGACTGTCTGTAATGGGGATAATGCTACCTTTTCTATAAACTTTGAGGTCACTTGAAGAAATCAAGCAATAAAAGAGAGGAAAGTAATTTCAAAGTTATGAAGTGGAGAACAGGGTAAGGAACATGGTGACTTGCAAGCAGCCGGGTGTCACGGGCGGGCAGGGTTCAGACTGGAGCAGGGAAGACCAAAGTGCAGGGAGGGTGCTCAGTCTACTCCCACCCCCACCCCGGAGCAGGGGTCTGCTGCCTACCAGCTTTGCTGCAATCCACCAGGAAGGAGCTCTTCTGGCCCACGAAGGCCTTCGACAGGCCAGCCCCCTTGGAGGTCACCTTGCTGGCGTCGGAGGATGCCTTGGGGATGGCACTGTAGCAGGTCTCTGTAGAGGACCTGGTCACTGATTCCACCAGGATGGATGAGGTCTCATTGGCCAATCCGGGGCTGACCAGACGCTGGCCTAAGACAGAAGGGAGGAAGGTGGACATGAATGGCCAGACCAAGAGGGATGTTTCAGTCAGAGGAGGCGAGTGTCCCAGCAGGGTGCTCACACCCCAAGACCTCGATCCAAATGCCCCCATTTCTCCACCTGGCACCCATAATGTCTTCTAAGCCCCCTGGGATTCCTCCACATACAGCTAGGATCTCCTTTCTGAGCAAATGGTTCAAGCTGGGAAGCTCTCCCACAGAACCACACCACCCCATATAATTCACATGCATCCATTTATATGAAATACTCCATCTAAGCAGCGTGAAAATTTGGGAGGACAAAACAATGTAGCAAAATGATTCTGTGTGCATGTGAGGATGCTTTTCCTCTCTGAGCTTTCGAATTCTTCTGCAGCGACCCTATGCTACTTACGTAACAGGGAACCGAGCAGAAAGAGATGTGGAAGGGGGCACTGCAATGTTTACAGCGGTTGCCTTGGTGGTAGGCCGAGGTGGTTTTCACTGGTTAGCGATTTTTCCAGTGTTTTGAAGGAAGCATGTTTTTATAAATCTAATAAAACCGTTTAGTTATTTTAGAAGTGAAGCTAGAAATGAGGGGATTTTTTCAGGCCCTGAAAGATTTCAAATATGTAAATATTTCTTGTTAGATACAGAAAACCATCTCACACCCTTTCCTAACTTCTACATTCTTGCTGTTCTTGTTCTACTGCAAGTTTCTTTTTCTTTTTTTTTTAAAGATGTATTTATTTATACATACAAGCTGGGGTACAGGCCAGAGACGTGGGGCGGTGAGAGGGTTCACCAGAGACAGAGTGGGGAGCAGAACAGGCAGATCGACGGAAATACACTGCTGAGGGGAGCAGCGGGCGAGGCAGGAGAGGTCTGCCGCACCATGTGGGATTCTCCCCGGCTGGGTATCAAACTCGCTGCCGACAGCTCCACAGCGCAGCACTCAACCTCTGCGCCACCAGGGAGGCTCTACTGCAAGTTTCAAACATGAACTCCACCCTGGCATGACCCTTCATTTCTTTATACTAAAGATTCAAAAAAAGAGTCAAAAATCACATCTAAAATCACCCAGTTTCAACTATCAAATAGCTCTGTAGATAATCTGACAATTCCAACTCCACACGGAGGAAGAACAACATCAAAGTGCCCGGTTGTACCTGTCACTTTGGCCTTGAAGGGACTGCCCACGATGTGGTTGGGTCCGCCATACTTGACACTGATCAGGTAACTTCCAGGAGCCATGGGGGTGTACATGACTTTGTACCCCTCGGGGGTTTCCTGGCAATCCATTTTCACCTTGGACGGGCCTTCAATGGTGACAGATAATGTCCCTGGTCCTGCTCGGGTGGTGTTGATGAAAAACTCAGACTGGATACCTGGGAGGAAGGAAGAGGGGATACTGTAGCTGGTGGTTTGGAGGGATGAAAGGGTGTGGTTTTGGGACCTTTCCCTGGGGCACTGAAGTAGTAGTGGGGGGCACACACAGGTTCTCCCACAGAGGGGTTACCTTGGTGGTGGGGAAACCTACTGGGACTAGCTCTAAGATGCTGGCACTGAGAACCGTAGGCCCTGGGGGCAGGGGGTGACACCCTTTCCGAGGCTGAGGCAGGAGTGTAGCTGACATTTCGCCCACAAACCCCGACTGCCTGGACACCCTGTTCTCTTCTCTGGGCATGAGCTGAGGGGGAGGGGGAGAAGCCCATGTCATTGTGAGCTAGAAGTGCTGCTTCAGCCACCACGGTCCAGCTCTGTCTCCGGGGGGTGGGGGGGGCGCGTGGGCCCGTGACCTTTCCTTTCTCCTCTGGGTGGACTTGGAGAAGCCAAAGAGGCCCAGAGTCTCCTTGCCTCAGACCCCACGCTGAAGACCTGCGGCAGCCTTAGGGTCTGCCATGCCCCCTCTGCTCCCCTTACCATGAATATCAGCAACAGCAACAGGACCAAACAACCGCTCCTACTGACGGCTACCACCTGCGCCACCCAGGATCCTGCTCTAAGCCTCATTTTACGTGCCCACTGAGTCCTGTTTAACAAATGATACTGAAACTCAGGGGGATTCGGTCAGTACTAAAAATTGCAAAGTGTGAAAGCTGGATCTGGGCCCAGCGCTTCTCTTACACACTGGAGTGGACAATGGGCTGCCTTGGCTGACCCAGCTGCAGCTGAGACACCCCACCCCTCAGCGGGCCCACGAGGCCTTCTGCGGACGCCCTGCCTGTGGCAAAGGGAAAGGCGGGTGGAACACCGTCCTCAGTGGTGCTTCTGCTCGAGTCCGCTGCCCTCAGGCCCCTCTCCAGTCTAGGGGAGGGGGAGGTGGGTGCAGAGACATCAGCTGCAGCCCGCTCTGATGCCCTCTCTGGGGCGTCCCTGGCACAGCATCCCTGTGTGGGGCTGTGCTCTTTCCAGAGCCCTGGACACCGCCCCAGCTGGGAACTATTTTGGTTTAATTATAGCTCCTAGGCCAGAGAAAGAATTATTGTTCTGGTTATCAATAAAACAAAGGAGCTGCTATCGTGCAACCCCAAACACAACCCAGCTGTTTCTGGAAGCTCCTGCGGCTCCCGTCCCAGGCTCCCCACTATCTCACCCTTGAATCTAAACTGTGTAGCCGAGAAGCCCCTCACTCTGAAGCGGGGCTGCGGGGAGAGAGGGGATGATGAGCATAACTGGACAGCTTTCCGGGAAGTAGCTGCAAAGTGCCGATAAGAAAGATATTTTTAAAGTGAGGGTGAAAAAGCCTGACTACAGTGGAAAGAAATCCCAACATTTTTAACAAGCTGCTCCATTTCCAAGAAAAATCAATTTATCCTGACAATAAGGCCAGGAAAGGCAGGGAAGAGGAGGTAGGAAAAGGGAAATAAGGAATTCCAGGACTGGCGCTGCCTGGAACAACCTATCATTATTATTGCCATTTGACAGAAAAGGAAATGGAGGCCTAGTGAAATCAAATAACTTGCCCCACATTGCATGGCTGGGGGAAGGGCAGAAGTAGGATGTAAACATAAGGTCTGTCCAACTTGGAGTTAAAGCACTTGCCTAAGAGAACACAGCAGAAGGACACCCACACACTGGAGTCTCTCTCGCCACAGCTAGGACCAATGACACCCCAATACACCTGAGACCCTGTGAGGTGAATGCACGCCTCACGCAACCCCACTGGACCTGTATGGTGGGCGGGAGCAGACTGAGGGGAGGCTCTTTTGTTACCCCTGGTGCACACTGAGGTTCCCGGGACATCGTATCAGGGAAACTGCTCTTACAGCCCGGGGAATCTGCAACTCCCTGATCCAGCTCCTGGCTTCTCAAACCCCTGCAGCACAGTCCCACCCCAAATTCTCCACATTCCCCTGCTCCAAACCTGCAGAATGGAGCATTTCAAGCATGAGCCAAGGGATACACAAGCTCACCCATGAAAACACAGGGAAGTTTGCTTTGTCCCAAAGGTCAGGGCGCCGGGCCCTCCAGCAGCCGAGCACAGATACCTTTTCATTGCGTGCACACTGCAGCTGTGTAATCTTGGGATGGATATTTGGGAAAAGGCTTTGGAGCAGGAGGGCTAGAAAAACAAGACGCCTTCCCCTTGACAAGAGCAATATTTACACAGGGTTCGAAACAGGCGTGCTCTGTAGCTCTCCTGCCTGGCTGGGAGTCTCCCTGCAAGACCATGTCCTCTGTCCACAGCATCCAGAGCTTGCAAAGCAGCCTGAAACCCGAGCTCCCGAGAAGCCGTGTGAACAGCTAAGGGAAAGTGGAGAAGGCCCTGGCCACAGCAGGTGTGGCCAAGCAGGAGGTTGAGGTGGCTGCTGGCAGCCACAGGAGACCCCAGTGGCTGCTGTGGGGCTAGGACAAAGGCCTGCTGTGGCTGGCAGGACCAGAAGGAGAGTGGGGGGCTGGCAAGGGGCCAAATGCTTGTACTACTGCCTGGGAACCAGGTAGCTAGGACGACAGGGGTCCTGGATTTAGGATGCTACAAAACCAAAGTAGGCCAAGGGTGCAGTCACTGACTCCAAGTGAACCAGCTGCTCCGGCAAGCGGTAAACTGAGGGCACAGGCTCTGAGATCACTCCTGGGCTGATTCCAGGGGTGTCAGCTTGGGGAGTGACAGACTGTGTCTTGCTTTCCTTATCTGTAACGTGGACACCACTGGAGTGAAACAACACCACGCCTTTCACACTGCTGGCCTGGAGTGTCGTGTGGGTGGGCCTAGGGAGCACATGCTGGGTGGGCCTGGGGAGCATAGCAGCACTCACAACACCCTGTGGTGCGTTTTCTCAGGCCACTGCTTTGGCCAGAGTCCTGGGGCACATGTCTGCCTGTCATCACTCCTGCACCTGGGCAGGCCCCTCAGCCACTTGGGACACTCACTCCCAAGGGCGGGAAGCCAGTAACCTCAGCCTCCCATCCCCTCGGTGGGGTGAAGTGGACTCCATCCCACTCACCACACAGGGTGGGAGTGGGGTGAATAAAAGGGGGAGGCACACATACAAGGGACTCAAGAAAATGGGAACCAGCTGTTTTCCTAAGAGAGTCCAAAGCAAAAGCAGACCTCGTCCCAGGGAGTCCACACCTGTGACTCCCCTGCAGAGAAGTAGGGGTGAACAAGCTCCCGATCTGGCATTAGCGCCACCCAGTGTCCTTGTCTAGGTGCATGGTATGAATATTAATGCAGCCATTGAAAGGGGGACAGAGCTGTACATTATGACAGAAAGACCCTTAAGATGTCAAAGGAAAGCAAGTTGTACAATTTGCTCACTAAGATTACTTCCGGAAAATAAAAGCCAAACTGTTTGTCTTCTTTTCTAAGGAAACAACCAGTGAAGGAATCAAGTGACCAAGGATGAAATGACAGAGACATGCAGTCCGGAGGTCCTCCCCTGACCTGTTAGCTGTGGTTTTCCCTGGGCCTCGGTGGACAGAGAGGGTAGAAGCAGGGACATGAGCAATATTCAATTTATATGCTTTTTGACTGCCTATATTTTTCACAATTCAATGTGTCCCATCTACGTCAAAGATTAAAAATAAATTGTAACAAGCCCAAAAGAGCTTCTCGATTTTTTTTTTTTTAGTCTTTTCTCCTCCACTAGGATTGAAATAATAAAAGGGAATGAGACAGGCCGTGACAGGTCTTCCTGCTGACTCAACATACTTCTGGGAGCCCAGGGAACACTAAAGCATGGATGGGTAGGAGGCCTCCCAGAAGGCCCATTATATGCATCATGAATTCTGTGCAAAAAAACTCTCAAAACGAATGGTCCTGTGCTGTATTCCCTCACTATTAGCATTCTGTCCCTAAAGTCTAGGAACGTGGCGAAGACAGCTGAAGCGCAAGGAACAGTAATGAGGTGTGATAACACAGCCATCAAGCCATCACTCTGGATCTACCACGGGTCAAACCACATCTCCCAAAACAATCCCGGACAGCGAGAGCTTGCAAAGGGAGAATTAGCGCAGTTTCCCAGGGGACGCTGCAGGGAGGGTGTCAAGGAGCTGCTGACTCGGTGAAACACAAGAGGGAGATAGAATGTTACCTGTGGTGCCCCCCTCAAGCCCTGAGCCATAGGCAGACACCAGGGCAGGGTTCCCCGCTTGTCCAGGCTCCCCAACACGCACTTTGAAGGGGCTTCCAACCACATGACTCCCGTTGAACTTGACATCGATGGTATGGACGCCATTCTCGTGGGGGATGAAGCGAACAGCATACTTATCTAGGAGAGCAAGCAAAGGCACAGGGTAAAACTGGCCAAATGGACACCACCAAGGTAGGTAAGAACAGAGGACAGGAGGCCAACCTGAGACAGCCAATCACTGTAAAATCAATAATGAGAGAATGTTCTAGTGGCTCCTAATATGTTGGGTTTCAAAACTAGATGCCCCTATTTGTGTGTCTCTAGTCAGCCTTATGGGAAATGGATCCAAATCTCAAATTCTATTCATAATCCCCTGTGGCCACACTTCAGAAGAGCATTTTATGAAAAACTCACTTCTCATACTTCCCTATCTGGCCATGTGAAGGGGAAAAAATGACTCCAATTGGCATTAATTCCTAAATTACATTACAAGCTAGCAAGTGCCCTGCAGTGCAATGGGCAAGCCTCTCGCTGTATTTGGGTCATCGTATGTGCAAGATAATTTGTTAACTGAAATGGACACATGACACTCTCTATCTACCATGGGTCACCAGCTCACCCCTTTCCTTCTTTAAGTGCTTCTGTAAGGACGCAGACAGCCTGTTCCCCTACCTCTGCAATTAGTCTCTCAGTCTCTCCCTGGCTCCTGTATCCTTCACCTCCTTCAAAGCTCCACCCAAACCCGCTTCTCGTTCTCCCTTTGCTCTCTGCAGTGTGAACATCTAATTGAAGCACCCACCCCATATCCTTTAACACTGAACTTTCCCTCTCAGTTCTTAGCTGAGTACCTACCCTTCCTCTTTGGAAGCCAATGTGCTTCAGGGGAACCTGACCCCACCCCAATGTTCAGGTAATGATCCTTGATAGGATCAAACTAATCAGGGAAAGTCCCTGTCTTACTCAGTGTGTTCATGGCATTTTGCCACAGGAAGCAACTTAGGAACAGCATTTGCGTTCAGTGAGACAGGAGAGTAAGTTTGCTAGATTTCTGAAAAAGGAGCACCTTAACCTTCTAAGAAGGAATGTTGAGAAGAGGGTATCTCTCTTGATTAGTGCTGTGTGACCATGCTAAGTTTGATGCTGTTGCAGGTACTTTGCCACCATGAGGAAGGCCAGTCTCAAAATGAGGTCCACAAAGCAGAAGAAAGAGCAGATATTTGGGGCTTTAGAGAAATATCTGAATTAAGCCATTACTGAAACCCAGCTTAGACCCTGAATTTCCCAATTATGTGAATTAACAGGCCACAGTTATGTGTATAATGGACTCCTTTACTGTGTGAGTTGGCTTCAGCTGGGTGTTTTACAACTTGTAACCAACAGCATCCTAACCGACAGGCTGGTGATCTCAGACACCATTAGGGATTCAAGTATTGTCCAGGGCGGAGGACACCATAACTCACACATTGGCTAAATAGAAATGCCATTGAGAACTATTAAAAACCCACACTTGATATCTGGGAGATACTTCAAAACCCCCAAAATAAATATTAAACCTGACTAACTTTCACCCACCCTCTGCCGGCTCTCCCTAATTTTACTAGCTATATCATTACCTTCCAACCCAACCAACAAACAAACTACATGTAACTTTTCTGAATTCACTCTCTTTCACTCCCTATGTCAACTGGTGACCAAGTGTTATAGTTCTCTGGCCTCAGGTCCCTCTTCTCCACATCTAAGGCTGTTGCTATTTCCTAAACGGGGAGCATCACCTGGACACTGCCTTTCAGATGTTCCAATCTATCACTGACGATAAAGTCAGACTTAAACTAAGATATGGTCAGAGTACCCACCCCTCACATTTGTTCCGTCCTGTGCTCCATACTACTTTTCCCTTTTCATCCCAGTGGAAGAAAGCCATCTAAACGCTAGCCCAGGTTGCCAATGAACACATTACAGGGCCCACAGCAAACACCCCATAAGGAGGGTAATCACAGGGCTCTTTCTCATGTATCAGGGCCCACATTTGATGTCACCACTCTGAGAAGCCCTCCTGACTTCCCTGAGGCAGAAAGCAGCTCATTTCCCTTCCTATTCTGACCATCTACCTTGGGTCCTCACCAGTATACTATAAGCTTTTGGCCAGGTTCTCAGAGGACTTAGAGCTCCTTTTTGAGAGCAGGAATCATATCTTGCTCAATTTTACCTTCCCATCAAGTCTCTGGCAATATTCACTGGCAAAATCATCTCCTTGAAGTTGATTAACATCATAGAAATCCAAATACCAAGGTAGTAGGGCAAGAAAATTTGATGCTATTAAGCTCTCCAGGAGACTCAGATATTCTTTCTTAAATTTACAGAGGAACATCAACTGAACTTTCCCTCAGAATAAAATGAGGTCAAAGTATACTTATTCATGTCGTAAGGTCAACAATATAATAAAAATCTTCAATTTTTTAAATATGAGAAAATCATAATGAATGGCATGTGAAAGAAATCTGAAAAACAACAGAAAATAAAGCAGTACTGTTAAAAAAGAAAGGGATGCTATATCCTGAAGTATCTCGATATTCCCGGCAAATATTTATGCTCTAGTTTATAAGTAACATCTGGCTAAAGAAAGAGAATGTGAAGGCTGCCTGGCCTTGGCAAAGCTGATCTGCCCTCTGTCGGGGTGCCTGTAAGGCTCCTGGGGAGGTGCTGGTGCAGGGACCTGCAGACCTGGCCTCATGCTTACCTGGCTCCAACTCAGACACGTGGCATTCCTCCACGGCTCCAGAAGGGCTGTGCACCTTTGCATCAATCTTGCCTTTTGCCCCATTCAACCTTATAGCAAAGGAGGCTGGCTGGTTAACTTTTAGTCCCGATTCCTGAGAATTCAATACATTAGACAGGTTACGGGCCTCAGTCTTCCAGGCCAGTGGCACATGCTGACCCGACCCGAGAATCCAGGGAACAGCTGTCAAGCAAATAAGCTCAGAATGCTTTTCCTTATAACATGTGACAACAGAAGAGCAGGTGGGTCATTCCACATCTCTAGCATTAAATACAAGAAAGCAGAGACACACATCTGCATGGGCTGGTAACTAAAACCATCTTGTCTTGTTTTAGGCTGGAGGAGAGGGTTCCTGGGTGTGGAGAATCAAGACATCCGAGTCAGCAGAACTATAGTTTCAGCATCCCAAACAAGACCTGTACAGGTCAGAAAACTCCCAAGTCAGAAAAATGAGGGGCCCTCACCCCTTTTAGGAGGAGTTGGGCAGCTGATAAACTGTGCACTCACTGACATCAAAGTTTTAGGCATTATTTTTTTTATCTCAATGAAAGGAAATGGTGAGGACTTGTAACAGGCTTTTAAAGGTCTACACATGCAAGGCAGGAGGTACTACTATCATTTCTCAGCTGCAGAACTAAGTTGTTTATCTCTCTGAGTCTCTCTTTGCTCATCTATAAAAAGGGCACAATAACTGGATCTGTCTCAGAGAGCTGTGTGAGGATTAAATGAATTTATGTATTCAAAGCTCTCAGCCAAGGGCCTAGCCTATACAAAGGCTCCAAAGTGTCACCTTATTGTTAAATATTAATATGCATTTACGAGTTTTCTGCGCCCCTAAAGCAGCAATAGGGAGAAATACGGCTTTTGCTCTTCACTGTATCAGTTTCACTCTCCAAGCTTTGTCTTGGAAACTTTATCCTCTGCTGGGAGAAGGGGATTAAATTTAGACACCTATGGTATTCTGAGATCAGCCAATCCTGAACAGCAAGATTGTAGGAATCAGCAGTTGTGCTGGCAACTTGGTTGGACTGCCTCTCATCAGAGGATAACTCTAAAGCAGCAAGGCTCACGCTTAATGTGCAATCAGGTCATCTGGGGGTCATGTTAAAGCACAGTAATTTGGGGAGGGGCCTGGGATTCTATAATTTGAGTAAATTCTCAGGTAATGCTGAGACTGCTGGTCCGAAGACCACATCTTAGTAGCAAGGTGCTTATAGCAGTGCTGCCTAATTTGGTAGACACTGGCCACATATGGTGCGGCTACCCCACTGCACAGCAGAGATGTGGACATTTCCACTGCTGCAGAATGTCCTACCAGACCGCACTGCCCTGCAGATTCAGGACCAGGGCAGGGAGGAGGGAAGAACAAGAAATTAAGGAGTCTTTGATCACGGGATCACCCTCATCACACTCCTCCCCTCCACAAAATGCCAGCCAACTCCAATTTTCTAAAAAGCCTCAGAAGCAAGACATAACAATGCATGACTCTCTTTTCTAAGCAGCACCAGATGTTGCCCTGCAGGCCTCCCATAAATCTCTGATAAATAATTTACATATCACTCTGCATCAAGTGAACAGGAGACCATGCTGACTCACAGGGCCCTCCTGCTGTAGCAGCTGGTTACAAAAGCTGATGGATATGCAGCCCACTGCATGCTTATTTAAATATTTAAGAGCAAACTGTGATGAGAGAACTCAATACAAGTTTTCTGGAGAGCATTTCTTCAAACCAGTTCCTTTTGGGCAGAATCATTTACATTACCTGAATCCACATGCTGCTAAATCCTCCAGAGGGAGATAAACACCTCAGAAGATCCGAAAGAAATCTTCGAGATGCACGAAGGCAGCAATCTGCCCTCACAAATGCTGGGTTTATCTCCCTCCATAGGTTTTAGTTAAGTCGGCCACAAAAGAAACTTCTGTTAAAGAAGCCTTTAAATGAAACACAAGAAACACATCAACACCACAGCGACCAGTCAGCACCCTTGGGACTGTCCAAGTGAGGCCTCTTCAATCTGTGGAGCATGGTTCTAGTTTGGGTCCTGATTGGGCTCTCTTATGTTTGGGATAAGAAGCAGTACCAGCTCCCCTCAGGGTTAGGTTAGAATCTCAAGTGTAAGCCAAGTACATGGAACTAGATCTAATGATATTATTAATCTGTGAGACAAGATCAGGTTTTGACCAACCGGTGTTTTCAAGAACTGGGGATAGCTGAAAGCTATTTTGAAACCCCTTGAACCAGAAATCATATATTGAGACTCTGGTGTTATTCCACAACCGAAATGCCACTATTGATTTAGATGCCTAATCATTTTTCAGTCACGAGCAAAGATAGAAAGCTGCCCCCAGCTGTTATTACTCCAGCCAGAGGCTCTAACGCAAGCTTGAATTCAGTGACCTGTTTAATACAGGAAGAAGCGTTGCATTTCCTGGTATCTCAATAGGTTGGACAAGGTAACAACTTGTCACAATGCCAGGTGGGATTAAGATGGCCCCAGTAAAAAGCACAGGGTTTGGAGCTACAGTCCTCCCTCTGTCTCAGACTACCTGGTTCCTGGGATTCATAAGCTCTCTGCACCTCAATTTTCCCATCTTTAAAATGGGGTCAAGAAAAATGGCTGTTGCAAGGATCTAATGAGGTAACACTGACACAGTTCTTAACATAGCGTTTGTACACTTGTATAAGTAAAGACCACAGATAAACCACAATGGATTTTCTTGAGGTAAAGGAAGCTACCAATGGCAGGCCAGGCATCACCAGGCTGTTAGTTTTGTGTTTGTTTTGTTTTTGAAGCCCTCCTTATCCTTTAAGCAATTATTAACAGGCCTCCTTTGTTTCTCTTGAATAAATATTTTAAAAAACCAACTTGTCCACAAACATTGAGGTGTTTTGTTGACTGTGGTTGTTTCTGCTTGCTCCAACTGTCTCCTGTTCTAAATGTTGGGGGAGCTGACTCTGTCACCGGAAAGCTCCTTTGCAATTGGCAGCATTTATGGTCAAAATGTGCCAGGGCTCTTGGCACTGAAGGGGATTGAAGAAGCCTCAGGAGACCAGGGGCTCACTGATCAGACTGTGGCCAAGGAGATGGATGCTTCCTTGCGTCTCACCTGAAGGCTCATAACAGTGAGGCGGCGGGCGTCGTCGGAGGGAGCGATGACTGGCACCAGGTAGGGGCTTTCAGGGATGTGCTCGTCGTTGAACTTGATAGACACCTCGTAGTTACCTGTGGGGACAGGAGGTCCCATTGTTGCAGAGATTTTAGATTCCAGAGAGGCTCCTATTTCTAAAGGCTAAAATGAAGGCTAAAATGCCTTTTGGCCCCTGCCCTCTTCCATGGCCCCAGCCGATTGGTTCAGGGCAGGTTGCCTGGCTGAGGCCAGGCCAATAGGACTTTCTTATTTGGACAACAGCAGGGGTTCTTAACCTGAGTCCACAGGGTCCCCCAACCCCTCCCAACGGCCTCTGTACAGAATTCAGGAGACCCATAAAATTTGAGCAGGAAAAAAAAACTATACTTTTATTTTCACTAGCTTCTAGCTGAAATTTAGCATATACTTTTATTTTCACTAGCTTTCTAGCTGAAATTTAGCATTTCCTTTCTTGAGAGCTATCAACCAAAAAACCCCACAGTATATTTAAGTACATGTGACTTTGTCACTACCAAAAAAGCACAGGAATTTTTATATCACAGTTTTACATATACCTTGACACATCATTTATACTCATCACTACTTTGAAATTAAGGAAGTTAATAAACTGTCACCACATCTTATGATTAATTATATTAATGAAAACATAGATATACTGCTTTGTTTCATATTTGTTCCTTTTAGATTTGGACAGCTACATTTTCTTTTATAATCCAACATTGTACATTTGTTAAAACATTGTCCTGAGTGTGGTCCCCATAGGCCTCAGCAGATGCCATAAGGGTCCATGGCAGATGAAAGGTAAGAACTTCTACTCATAGGAGCTCAGCCATCGAGGCCACTATGCTGGGGAAGCCATACCAGCCACTGGCCAAGGGTGGGCAGAGAGAGGCTGGTCAGGAGAAAAAATGAATATGTTGCACAAAAGCACAAAGCAGAGAGGCCGAGAGAGAAAGAAAAGAGACTAGAATGAGAATTCCTGCCCCTTTGAGTTCTGACTGGATTTCCTGCAAATGGCTTTCTAGAGGCTTTCTCCCATGTGCCCAAATTCCTCCTTTATCAGCACTAGCTTGATAGATTTCTGTTCCTTACAACCTAACCTCCCCCAAACAAGAAAAATGTCCTTAGTTGGCCCTTGAGTACATACCAGGCTCTTGAGCAATATAAGACACACCACACGATCCATTTTTATGGTCATCAAATGTAATCTCAGCCTTACTGGGGCCCTCAACAGCGATGGAGAGGCCCCCGGCACCTGCTTCCCGGGTCCAGATGCTGAACTCGGCTGAGACAAAGAAACACCTGGTCAGTGACCAAGCTTGGGGTAGGCCCTGTGTCTGATTCAAACCTATGATGTTGAAATACATTTGCTGACAGGCCTTCTCTCAGTCTCTAACCCAGTGAGGCCATGGCTGAGGTATTCTGGGTGCTGTCCATGATGACACTGAGTTTGTGGGAAATCAGGTGTCTTTAGAATGCACTCAAACCAAACCAGAAAAAGATGAGAATGTTCAATTTGATTTCTACAGATCATCCCACCAGCAGCCACCACTGGAAGGATCTGAGCTATGGGGTTCTATTATTCTAGTGTGTTGCCGCAAGGAGCTCTGGAAACAGCTCCATTATTCTGATCTCCTTAGAAACTGGAGACAGGAAATGCTGATAACTAATTACAGGGCCTAAGGAGGCTCTCAGTAAGAAACTTGTATGACTTCGGGTAAGCAAGCAATTCCCCAACATATTTAACCACAGGAGCCTCGTTTTAAAGAAAGCTCCTAAATGCCACCCATTAGGGCCACACATACAAAGCCTCTCCTTAGGACAGGGCAAGAGAGGGTGTCCACACTGCCCAGACTCAACTCTTATTCTTTTTTGAGTAAAAGCCTGCCTGGGGTGCTCACCTGGGACTCCCGCTTCTCCTCTCTCAAGGCCAGGGCCTCCTGCCCGGACCTTGTGGGCACCCCCCTCGCCGAGTGGCCCCACTGTGAACTGGAAGGGGCTGCCGGTTACATGCTGGCCACGGTACTTGACGCTGACCGTGTGAACGCCCATCTCCTGGGGCACAAACCGGACGCAGTGTGAGTTCTTCCCCACAGGCACAATCTCCGCCTCAGTGACATGGCCAGAGGGACTGGTGACGTGGGCCGACATATCACTGCTGTCGATTTCTGAAAGGGGGGCAGGAGGTTGGGGGAAGAGATGAGGGTTAGGCAAGGGCACGAGGCGGAGCAGCAGGGCAAGCAGCAGAGGGTGAGGCAGGTGCAGCCAGGGTGTGGGGGGGCTCAGGCTTCCTCCCATTCAGGTCTGACGCTGCCACCTGTCACCTCAAAACCCTCAGTCTGTGGCCAGACGGAGAGAGCAGGGCCTTTCAGCACCACCAGTGTAGAGAATGTTCTAGCGGCACTGACACTTCTTGCCCCACCAAGTACTTTTACAGTCTTCCTGGTTGAAGCTGCTGGTCGAAACACAGAAGTTTCCAACCAAAACCCAAAATGAAATAAATTAAGCAGGTAAACAAAAACTACAGTAACTCAGGTGTTTCTAGGCCAAAGGTGACTTGTGATCATTCGTCATGTTTTTAGGTGCTATTAGCCACTGGGAAGTAGAAACTGCAAGGGCCATCATCTCTTCATGTCAAGAAGCCCTAGCATTTCTTTTAGGCAGCAAGACTAACACATTTAGAGAAAAAAGTAAATGCATGTCAGTTGCCAATGGCAAAGGGGAAATAACCATGTGTGAGCAAAATTTTGAGCAAGCCAGAGGCCAGGCTTTCAGAAAGCGATGCCTCCACCTCCGGTGCCTATGCCATGCCAAGGGCGGATGTGGAAGAGACAGGTGTGCCACAGGTAAATGACCGAGTAATGCTGTCACCTAGAGCCAGCAGGAAACTGGGCCCTCCAGTCCCACAGAATCTGGACAGAGCAGCTCATGACTGAGCCCTTAGGACACAGAAGGGAAGGGAGGTTGAGGAGAGGGTCACCCCTGGGTAACAGACGGGGTCCCGAGGACATCTAGAAGCTGTGAGTCACCCCCCATCTTGATGAGAGAGGATCATTTAGGTAAGGGAACAGGCGAGTCTTACCCTGAGTCATCTGAGACCAACTAACTGGAAGCTGAAAAACCAGAAGAGCCTTAAGAGAAAGGACAATGGTCTACATTGTTCCTCAAGAGACGCACTTGCTCCTCAAGAACAAATAGGCCAGGGGGACGAACAGAGAATCCACAAAATGAGAAATGTGAAGCAAATGAAAACATAGTCCATGTCACTAGCGTGACTCAGTTTTCAAAGAAACTGAAAACTAGATACTATGTTATTCCATCAGACTGGTCAAAGTGACAAAAAACGACAGCTTGGTGCTGGTGGGAAATGGAAAAATGGGCACCAGCTCATTTTCTGGAGGGCAGTCAGCTAAGGCACAGCAGCTCCGGAGATGGGTCAGCCCGGCAATCCCACTCCAGGCGTCCACCCAGCACAAGGACAGCTGAGCACATGCAACAATGTCGCAGAGCACTGGTCGCAGGGGTGGCAATGCGTGCACGTGAAGGACACCTCCCAGTGGAGATGGCGCGTCTAGACAGGCATGATATGGTAGTGAGCAGTGCACCAGTGTCGGAAATGGCCCACACGTCCGGAGCCTGGAGGCATCCAAGACCCAACTCTGTTCAAACAGGAGCCACAGTCTCTCTGTGGGTTCAACAACAGGGACATGAGGTGACACCTGCTCTGTTTTGGAGCCCACCAAGGCTTTATGATCACGATCCACGCTGCGCTTTGTAAGTGACTGTCTAGACCCTACAGTAAGCACGTGGCTGCTGTGGTACATCCGCAGGAAGAGCCCGCCAGAAGAAAACATAGAGGACTACGTGGCTTGTTAGGAAAGAAGAACACACCGTAAGGAAGCACAGGCCAGCTGCAGACCAAAACGCACTTCATCTGAAGACTGTTTAGTCTTCCACCTCTGCAGGATTTATGCAGCTCTAGCTTCTTGGCAAAGGAACCTCAAAACCTTCACTCCCACAGTGAGGGCTCCATTGAAAGGACCTGGCCACACGGCAGACAGACTGGCTGTTTAATGTGGCTAATTTGGCTCCATGGGAACAATTCATAGCCAAAGGGCTTGAGGCACCCATTCAGCCAACCTCACAGTACAGCCCTCATTCGAATTTCAGGAAGGAAGCAGGAATGGCAAGTGAAGGATGCTACCAAGATGATACCTTTTGACCATTTCCAGATATTGGCATCACCAGGGACCAGATTAACTGCTGACATTGCATTCAACGGATAGCTAATGAAAATCTGAAAGCTTATCTGCTCCCATCCCACCCTCCCCATCCCCAGTGTGGCATGGGAGTGATTTTCGTTTGAAAGAAAAAGTAGCAGGCGAACAGATTTCTTTTTTCTCGATGGGCTATCAGTTAATGGGTCAATCAGTTAACCCATTAAACAAATGAGAATAAAATAACCATCTGATCATGTTTTTTTCCAGTGGTCCCACCTCCCTGACCCACAGCCCCTGTGATCACCTGGGATTTTCAGGTTGAGGTCACAGATACTCCCGACAGTAGCCACGGAGGGAGCCCGGCTGGTACGGGTGATACTCTCCTTGACTCTTCCCTCCCCGGTGATCTTCACAGTAAACGGGCTCCCTGCAAGAAGGAGAGAGCCCTTAAGAGCAGCTCAGAGGCCATACCACAGCAGTCACAGGAAACCCAAGCACTAGGCAGGGAGGGCAGAAGGGACCGTACATACCAGGCACATGCTCGTCAGCAAATTTAGTGGAGACGATGTAAACGCCGGGCACAGTGGGGAAGTAGGAGACCTTGCAGGTGCCGTCTTCCAGGTCTTCTGTCTGGATGTCCACCTTGCTGGGGCCTTCCACCGCCAAGGATATGCCGCCATAACCTGCAACACAAGAGCAGGCTGCTGGGACAGCAACTCTTCAGGAAGGGGGAGCTGGATGAACGCAAAAACGTCAACCACCCCTGGGAATTCAGACTGCTGTTTCCAGACAGCAGAAAGCAAGTGACGGGGGCCCCTGCTGAGAAGGGCAAAGAAGTAGGTTAAAGGCTTGAGAAATCCTGTGGTAAAATAACCTGAAAGTGGCTTTGACCGCAGAACCCTTTGCTCTGCAATCTTTACTAATATCCCATGGGGGACATGTCCTGCAGAGCCCACTGAGGAAGACACTGCCCACATGCCTCTAAAAATTATAAGCGCTGCTTTGGAGGTTTATTGCCAGCCACTGGCCTGAGATGATTTAAACTAGCCTCAGGTGCCTCAGACGTCCGGTCAGGGAGCCACTCAGACTGCAGAGCCGAAGGTTTGACATCAGGACCAGAAAGTTTCCAGTCTTCTCCCCTGGGAATGTGACTTTGGAAATCACCAGTACGGCCATCACCTAAAGGTAGAGGCTGGAGACACTGGGATGTGGTGTAGCACGGAGGGGCCCACACACTACTTCAAACCATCTCAAAGAGGAAACAGAATGAGATTCTTCATTCCCATGAAAACACTGCCCATCTGAACATGATCTTGGCCAGTTGGCCCTATACTCTTTGCTTGGGAAGAGTCCAGGAGACTCTGGAGAGCAGTGGTGGGAGTATGGATAGTGAAGCAGAGGTCTGTGGGTTGTTGTGGCTCTGAGTTCAAATGCCAGAAGTAGACAGGATTGTTTAAGCCTGAGTCTCAGTTTTTTCATCTAGAAAACAAAGATAACACAAGATAATACCTACTTTAGCAATAGCCATGAGACTTGAATAACAAAACTAGAAGGCCCTTTGCTTGAAGGACACTCAGAAAAAAAAGTGAGTTGACAGGATGGAAAGACAAAGCAATCTGAGCAAAGATAACTCAGTTCCTGCACGCTCTGGCCCTTGGTCCTGGGGCCGCCCCCACAGACCTGCATCCCTTGTGTCCACGATGAAGTCGGACATCTCGAAAGTCCGGCCTTCTGACAGGCCACGGCCATAGACTTTGGCTCTGCGGGCATCACCGATCTCGGACTGGACCACCATGATGGACACAGGGCTGTTTGCCACGTGGTTGCCGTTCTTCTTGATGCTGACCAGATGTTCACCCACCTCCCGGGGGATGAAGGAGATGCCTGGATCGGAACACAGATTGGGGTTTGTAAAGTGGGGGAAATGGACAAAGGAGAGAAGGAGGAGGGAAACACACTCAGAAGATGGGAATGCGACTTTCTGGCAACCCAGAGTGTCCAGAGGGGTGGTCAGCAACGTGACAGAAACACATGTGGACTTTAGTCAGACATGGGATTCAACAGGTTTACCCCATCACCTGACAAGGTGCTACCAATTTCTTAGGAAAAGTACTGAAGGGGTCTCCAGCTCCCACAAACATCCCAGCTTCCTCCAGGAAGGCAGCCTGGCTCACCGATGTGATTGTTGGGCAGCCTCTTCAGGAGACAAGGCTCATCGCGGCCGGACGGGGCCTTGATGGTGGCCGTCAGGGTGCTGAGGTCAGTCTCGCTGATGTCAAGCAGGAAGTCCGCGGCAGAGCCCAACTTCACCTGCGAGCACCGCCTGCTGTCGTCTGGGAAACACACACACACAAACACGGCTCCTGTTACATGTGGTCCCCGGCTCTCCAGGGCTCTCACTCACAAGCTACTATAGGTGAATCACAAGCTACTACAGGTGAACAGGTGAGAATTAAACACCCCAAGTTAAGTGAAAAAAACAAACAAAAAAAACATGTCTCAAACAGTGAGTTGGTCCAGCCGACAAAGAATGACAGTTTGGTATGCCTGGTTAAGGGGAAATGAGGAGCTGGCAGGATCTAGAGACTTGAGTCCTCTGGAACATTTTTTAAAGCAGCCCACTGGTGGAAGGCACATGCCACCTGCCTGCCACCTTTGTGGGCAATGCTCAGGTAAATAGTCATGTTCCATGCATACTGTTGGCTGCTTCACAGAGAGGTCTAATCACCTCACAGGCAAGAGGCCTGTTTTACAAGTTTTCTTTTATAGCCCACTGAGAGCACGATGTGAACACAGCAAGCACAAAGGAAGTTACGAGCATGGACTTTGAATTGGATACCCTTGGTCTGGACCCCAGAATATCTACATGTGAACTTGGAAACAAGCTTCAGTTTTCCCAGCTGAAAAGGGAGAGAAAATGTATCCAGTACTGATGCTGAAAGCATCTTGGAGTTCATTAATTCATGTAATAACTACTATTTGATTATCTCCAGCGTTGGATCTGCTATTTGCTTGCTGGAGTCAAATTGGTACAAAATAAATGCTCTCATGGTATGCTTATTATGTCCCAGATCACCAGCTAAGGGAGGAACTAGCCTGCCCAAAGCCTGCCTTGCACCCCTAGTTCCTTCCCTAGGAGTCCCTGTGAAACTTAAACAGACGCCTAGCCCGCTGCCCGGGTCTGAAAGGGACAGTCAGACTCCCACTGGGAGGCCCCTGGCAGGCCAGGCCCCCTACCTGTGATCTTGGCTGTGAAGGGGCTGCCAGGGATGTGCTTGTCATTGTATTTGACCAGGATGCTGTAGTCGCCTGGCAGGGTGGGCAGGTAGGTCACTGTGCAGGTCCCATCTTTGTTGTCAATGCAGCTGATTTCGGCCTTGGAGGGCCCCTCAATGGCCAAGTCCAGGCCACCTGTGAATGGGAGCAGGGAGGGTCATTAGGGAGACCGCTTCCGTATTTCAACAACAGGGATAACAACTCATCCAGGGTAGACTGATGCTGGGAACACCAGGTTGACAGGTCATGTGAGCTTTGGGCAAGGGGCATGTGTCACAACAAAGCAATTCAGTTGGTAAAAATGCCCACCGTTAAGACACTCATGCTCTGAGTTCTTCACTGCAAGTAACCCTGAGGTTATCTCTGCAATTCCAGATTCATGGGATAAGAAATGGATGGAGCCCTGTATGCCAACCACACATCACTCACACAGCCACTGCTGATTGGTGCTGTCATGAAATCCCATTAGAACCACAAATTTAGAAAGTTCTATGAAGAGAGAAGACGGAAGAAATTTCCATTTCCATGAAGACAATAGACACAGAACTTTAGAATGGGCCACTAAATAACTCACAGTGCCGTGTATGCACGTGCGTATGCGCACGTATGCGAGCATGAAGAGTACAAAAACAGAAATGTCATCAGTCAAAATACACGTGAACTTCAGGTAAGTCACAGAAAACATTTCATGGCATGAATGTCATTTCCATTGGAATACAAAAGAGTTTAACAAACTATTTTGGACAGAAATCAAAGCAACTCTACATAAGAAAATTATATGAGAAAAAGATAAGACAAATACTATCATTCAATAACTTTTAAAAGCTGCTCTGGAATTATGTCCACTGAGCTCCCGAATGGAAGGTCAAAGGCACACAGTCACATAAACCACACAGTACCTTCGCCTGCATCCTCGGTGACGATGGTAAAGGTGGCAGTTTTGTTGGCTACTCCATACACCAGGCCTGGACCATATGCAGAAACACTCCCACTGTTGGGGTAGTTCACGTAGAACTGGAGTGGGCTCTCTGGATTTGCAAAGAATACAAACAAAGTTGAAATTCACCAAGAGGGCATAAGGAAGGCATACCTCAGGCAATCAGAGTCTTAACAGTCACCTAACGCAGGTATCTATGGTGCAGTCTGTCTCCGATTCAGAAGCAGAAGGCAAAAGGAGACTGGCAGAGCTCACCATCCCAGGACACCCAAGGGGGTCTACCTGTTACTGTTCTTTCAATGATTGTACAAGAAAAGCGTCCTGAGGCTGCTCCACACTAGAGGGGGCTAACACAGGAGGATCTAGCTTAACCCAATAGATAAGGAGAAAACTGCCATACTGTGTGGAGAAAAGTCCCATTTCAAGAGGGAACACAACTGGAACAGTGTTCTGAGGAGGCCATTTGCATGTGCCTTTCAAGATATAAGGCACTGTAAGTTCACTTCTAGGAATCTCTCCCACGGTGCTTCTCCGCGCCCCCCATGCCACACCCACCCTTGTGCATGTATTTCTATTTCTACAGCGGTCGGGTGCAAATTAGGAAAACACCCTGATGTCCATTAATGGGAGTTGGTTAAATAAAAGGTCTGTCTACTTGTGGGTTAACAAAAAGAATGACGCAGATCTGTGTGTTCTAACTTACGAGATTATTCCTACCGTGCTGCATTAAAAAGAGAAAAAGGCAAGTTGATAACAATATTAAAGCCATTATCCCACTGTTTTAAAAACAGAGCAGAATTGGGTGTATGTTTGTAGGTATAGAGAGAGACAACTGAAAAGACATACACATCAACAGTGGAGTAGAGGAGAATTGGAAAAAGACATTTTTTACTTTCTCAACACCTGCACCTTTAGGATATTTAAATAGAAGCAGATATTATTTTCCTTTGAACAGACATTATGCACACATATACACATAACTAAAGCAAACATCAAACTGGGAGAAATATTTACAACTCCTATCACAAAGGGCCCCAATATTTAAGTTGCTCTCCAAAACCAATAACCAAATAGGAAAATGGTACAAAGGATACAGACATTTAGTTCATAGAAAAAGCAGTACAAATAGTACTCAAACATATAGAAAATTGCTCTGTGTCATTCACAAGAGAAACATAAATAAAGCAACACTGAGATGCTGTTTTTTCAAGTATCAGCTTTGGCAAAGATCCAAACATTTGATAGCACCGTCCACCGGCAGACTTGTGGAAAAGCAGGTGCTCTCCAAATTGTTGGTGTGTGTGTGAAGTGGATGAGCTCTGATGAAGGGTGATTTCTGATGAAGGGTGATCTAAAAAGATCTGTCAAAATGGCAGGCAGCCTGGATGTGCGTCCAGCAATTCTTCCCTTGGGAATTCAATCCCACAGACTCACCTGCCCAGGTGTGAGAGGCTGGCTGTGCAGGGCTAGTCACTGCAACATGACCAGTGATAAAAAAGGTGGGGAAGAACCTCAGTGTCCCCCAGAAGCGGAGATGGTTCATCCAAATGGCGGGACGCCATGAAAAAGCTCTGTATTCAGACATATAAAACTCTCCTGAATATACTTAGGTGAAAAGGGCAAGGACAGAATAATGAGTGGAGTATGCTACTATTTATGTAAAAAAGGGGGAAGAGGGACTAAAAATCTCTATTCTCACTTGCTTGTAGAATCTTAAAAATATTCTGAAATCCAACACACAAAAAATGAACAGTTATGTCCAAGGAGGGGGCAGATGGAGGACATGGGTGAGAAGAAAACCTTTCTCTGTATCATTTTTAAACTTTGCGGATATGTTGCCAACTCAAAATATCAAATTAAAAAATAAAGAATGATTTGAACCATTTAAAAACAAAAGAATAAGAATAACACTGTGCTGGCTGATGGATGTGAAACTTGAGCTGACTTTCCTTGTCAAGGGCAGAGTGACAATAAGGCAGCTTGTCCTCCTCTGGAAACTTCTCAGTCCAAAACCCCATGCATATAGGGTTCTGCAGGCCAGCTGGAAACTCCCTCGATGAGCCTCACATTTTTCTCCCAGCTCACCCTCTGACCACACTTAGCACAGTGACAAAGACAAACAATCATGAACGCAAGGGCCTGCACTGTGACCCAGGAAGCTGAGCTGCATTGTCCCTTCTGGAAACTGGCTGGATCCGCTGGGGTCACAGGCTGTTTGGCTTCATAAGAGCAGCCAACGCTGCATTCCCAAACCTGCCACGGGGAACTGCTGCTGCACAACAGCTGAGTGAACATCTGCAAACCTTCCAGACATTTGGGGCCGTGAATCGTGGGACATGCTGGGAAGGACAGAGCCCGACTCACCAGGGATGTGGCTGCCCATGTACTTGATGTGCATCTCATGGAGCCCGACCTCGGTGGGCGCGTATCTGACGGTGACTGTGCCGTCCTTGTTGTCCACAATCTCAGGGGCGGCTGTCTTCCCCGAAGGCATGTGCACCTCTCCTGTTGGGTCACAGGGAGACAGGGCAGTGAGCACCAGAGACCTTTTCCAGAAGATGAGAGCAAAGCACAAAAAGCCTTCAAAGAAAGATTTTCCGACCCAAGAACACTCGCTGCTGCCTAAAACATACAAGCCCCACATCAGGAAAACAGAGACCTATTTGCTTTTATTTTGTTCCATTTTGCTTCTACAAAATGCAGCAGGAAACTTCATAAGGGTTTGCTACAACTGACAATAGAAGCTCAAACTGGACTTGAGATCACGAAACCAGCAGGATTAGCACAGCATCAACTCAAAGAGAAGCAGGGGCTCGAAGGAGGCTAGGTAATTCAAGAAGGTAAATCTGAGACAGTAGTCCCAGGTCTCGATGTCCTATCTAGAAAAGTGGGCAAATACAAGAAAACAGCCAAAAGAGGGAACAGGAAGCTAACAGTAAAGAGGGGGTCTAAACACAGCAGTTCTTAATCTGAAGAGAACTCCAGGCCCACTCCAGGATATAACCAAGTTATTAGTGAAACACCTCAGGACATTCTGCAATCTCAGGAGTTCATGGAGCAAGAACTGGTAACCCACAGTGCTGGGGGCACTGCTCTGAGAGCTGATATGAAGAGGGAAGAACAGGACAGCTTTCATGACAATGCTTACCGGTGATCTCTCCTTTCCTGACCGCAAAGGGAATGACCAAGTCGAAAGGCTTAAACCCCAGGCCGTTCATGTCACTCACGGGGACATAGGCCTCCTCGGTTACCTGAAAACAGGAAGCAGCAGTCACTGAGTAAAGGGAACAATAGTGTGGACTAGTGAAGCTACAGGGGCAAAGCAACTGGGAATTCTGCAAGCCAGTGCAGCCCGGATTGGAGATGGCTTCCTACACAATATGGGCTTTGTCTAACTGGCCCAGGGGCCCAGAGCAGGACCAGAGGTATTGGCAAAGGCAAACTGACCAATTGCTAGCAGTCACTGGGCAGTTTGCTTGTAAAATTCCCAGCAGCGCCCACAGGAAAGTGGAAAAGTGAAAGACAGCAATGTCTATGAGTCCCAAAAGGCTCCACCTGGAAAGGTTTAGTTGCTTGTGGCCTGGAAAAGAAGGTGCATTTTAAGTGGCAGAAAGTAGCAGCAGGTGACTTTCCCCCTGAACAGAATCTGAATGTGCAAGTGTCGCCTTTGCAGGTCAGCAGGAGGGCTGAAGACAGCTGTCCATCTTTCCCTTTAAATGCGGAGACAAACTGCGCCCAGCGTGATCACAGACATGACGGCCGGAGATTCGTGGAGTGCGCATGATGACACGGGTGGAACTTACAACAGAGAAAGCAGGGATGATTGTGATGGACTGATCAGTGGGAGACAAACCAAGGACCAGGACACCCAGAGGCCTTAAGCAAACCCCAGAAGCAGGCTGCAGCTTTTCTGAAATGAAGGCTGAGTAAACACGGAAACATGGAAAGGAAAAAAACAAAAGTGTACCCAGGGTCTGAGTCCAGGGGGACATGCATTTACCGGAGTCTCCTCTGCGGCCGTGACTTCCCCATCCGTGGCCTGGTCAGTGGCAAGTGGAGATTAGTTGGGAATTACACTGGAGGGAACTGCTCTTCAGTAGATTCTACCACCTGAGGGCTGCCTTCTCCTCATCTGCTCCGTCTCGTACAGCAGGGAGCTCTCGCTCTAGAGGAGCCTACACTCTATGGCCCTGTGGACAGCAGGTTGGCTTCCCCTCTGTGAACGTCAAATTCACATGCCCTTTGAATCCACAACCCCACTCCCAGGAGCGGGTCTATGGAAATACTAGCAGTCCGCAGGTAAGGGATATGTGCAAGGGCCTTACGAGAGCGGTTTGTGATTGTGAAAGCCGCCTACTCAGTATCTGCAAGGGCGTGGGGTTAAATACACCGTCAGTGTATAGAGTGGAGCACTGTGTAGCCACTCGGAAGCACTGGTCAAGTCGATGAGTATGGAAGGGTCTCCGTGGCATACTGAAGGAGGGAAGCAAGTTGCAAAGCAATGTGGATGGTGTGATCTCACGCACAAGAATGGATGTGTCTGTTGTACAGGTGGAGAAAATTAACCCTACTTTTATCTGCAGCGTGAAATTGGGCAAGGGGTCTCTTTTCACTTGATATGTCCATAATAGTTAATACATTTAAATACTTATAAATTCATTTTTAAAAAATCGCAGGTTCCATGTTCCTGATCCAATCACTTGATGAGGAAGGGGTTGCACTCAGTACCCTCTCTGGCCATAGGAAACAATAGGAACTGGAAGGCCTCCTCTGTGGAAGGACCACATGCCCGTATTTATTCCTTTTTTGGTGTATTTTATCATCTGCAGAAAAGGGGTCTCACTTACAAAGGTAACTTGGGGAGTTTCAACATGTAGAATAGCCCTGCCCTCCCTCCCCATTCTCACTACTAGGGCCCTTGAGGGTTATACAGGCCACACAGCTGGGAGGTTACACTCTGGTCTTTGAGCAGGATTTTTCAAAAGTGACAGATGAGCTGCTAGCACCATGTCTTCAGTGCAAGTCTGTGTTATGTATTTAACTGAATAGCCTGTGGGTCTCCTTGAGGAGTCCTGGGTGTCCATGTCCTTCTAGCCCTAAGCCTGTTGAGGTTTCTAGCCACAAGAAGCCAATGAACAGAAAGTCAATCCATACAGGTAAGAGTGGAGAAAACTTGGAACAAAGCCAGGTGGTGTGGGTGATCATCCCTTTCTGCCTTCGGCAGTGGTTAGGGGTAGGTGTCTACACAAAGTATCCTTGCTTGTGTGTGTTCAGGGGACATCGCTGCCTAGTGAGTTTGGTGGCCGCCATTTAGGTCTCTGATACACCTGCTAAAGAGGTCCTTGATACCGTCACACTGTTTATCTCACTCAGCCCCTTCTACTGGGGTATCTGATCCCCAGCCCACGGCACCGGCAGGGCTGTGACCTCTGTCCAGGGGCTGCTGGTGCATCCCGTTCAATTCTAATAACCAGTTAAAACCCACTATAGACTAAAAACAGATTATTTAAACTACAACTGGGCCCTTTCTCTGTAAATGGGGAGGACATAAACTTGTTAGCTGCATTCTTTTTCCCCCGAAGGAGAAAAATACTCCCAAATGGAAAATATCAAAAGTTGGCAACTGTTTACATCCTTGAGCCATAAAAGAGACTCCAGACATCTGGCACAACATTTATAGATAAACCAACATCTATGGAAAGGAAAAAGGCAACAACAAATTATAGACTGTTGGGGGACAGATTTGGGCTTCTGTTTGGAATGGCATCTGCATCCTTTTCTGTGGCTGCACAAAGAGAAATCACTACAGGGGCACTGCAGGCTGTGCACGGGGCCAAGTCACTGCGTTCTATGAACCTGCGGGCAAGTGCGTGGCTGCTGCGCACGGCAGTGAAGGCAGCATGTGGTGGCTGTGTCCAGAACAGGCACTGCGGGCTCGGAAGACTTGAGTATGATCAAGCCCTGCTCCTACAGCTCATTTGTAAAAAGGCCAAAGAATGCTTGATTTTGAGGGTGAAATGAGGGTATGCGCTAAGGTTTCTCACATCTTTCCTGGTTGAGGAAATTTATGAAATTCACTTAGATTTGAAAATTAAAGAGCCTGGTCATCCTTTGGCCCAGACATTTGCATAATGGCTTCCTTGTATTCCAGATGTCCCTAGCTTCACACGACAAACTATTTCCCCCTCATATGCAAAGTCTGAATCTTTCCAAAACACAACTTTGAGTACTGGGATATCAGAATCTCCAGACAAAAGAGCAATCAGTAACTTTTCTCCCCAGGCACAGAGAATGACCATGGAGATCTGGGAAGAGGAAGAAGGAAGATCTAGCAGAATAAAATTTACAAAGTTTTACTTAGAAATATTTTTTGTCAAAGTGTATCTTTCTGAACTGGACTCAGGCCAGGACACTGCCCAAGGCCCTTGGCATGGTGGACACTTTAGTGACTCTATGGTTCCCTTAAATTGTCTAGACCTAAAGGGTCTCTGTCTCTGGTGATTACTTGAGGACTCTTTAAGGTCATGACTGCTTAAGAAAAATTCTTTAAAGAATAAAAAATGGAAGGGGATGTCCAGCCAGGGTTTAACAAATGGCAGCTGTTCTTGTTTTTGCTGATAACAGCATGCTGTAGAGCAGGAATTTTCCTTACCATGACAGTGAAGGGGCTGTTGGGAATGTCGACGCCACCAAAGCGCACATAGATGACATAGGTGCCGGGCTTCGCAGCTGTGTAGAAGATGTCATAGGTGCCATCCTCATTCTCGATGACGTCCGCCTCAGTCTCAGTGCCGTCTGGGGTCAGAACTGTGCAGGTCACTTTCCCCTTCCCAGCGGTCTTCGCGTCAACCACAAAGCCCACTTCCTCGCCAGTTTTCACAGTAGAGGCGATTCCAGGACCTGGACAGAAGTTCAGAAGAGAATGGGAGCTGGAGCCACAGACAGTTGCCCTGGAGGCCTAAAAACAAATCGCACTTGTCTGTGCTGTATCTGTACATGCCGAGCCTTCCACTGCCACCACGAAGAGGGATATCCCAGAGATCCCTGGGGAAGGGGCTGCTCAATGAGCTCAACGAGTTACTGAAAAGGAGGATCTGCAAGCTGTTGCAAGTCAACCAACACTCGACCTAGTGTGCCAATATTCAAAGGCACGGGAATGAAGGTTAGCTTTCATCAGCAGACGTATTCTGGGCATTCTCTCAAGTGGTAGGAGACAGAGAAGTGAGCAAAACACAGTCCTTACACTCAAGATGCTGATAATCTACCAGGGCAGATGGTTGTAGGCCAGGCCCTGAGAAAGCCAGTTTAAGATGCTGGTAAACACTGATGGGGGACTAAGTCATAGAAAAAAAAGAATCAACTGTTCTTTAGAGAAGCATCTAACAGTACATCTTCATAAAAGTTCTAAGAAGTTTTCTCTCAGGGTTGCCATGCTACAAGAGGGCTTTCGAAAAGGGGAAAGAGCTGAATTCAGGGAGTTTCTCTCTCTCTCTCTCTCTCTCTCTCTCTCTCTCTCTCTCTCTCGTTCTCTCCCTCGTTCTCATGGCACCCCTTTACACAGGACCCACGTATCAGGTGCTATAGAAAAGATGAACTAAAACCACACCACCACCAACAACAAAATAACCAAGTGTGCAGAAGCAACAGGGAATGATCAGAACATGTTTGGTTTTTTTGGATCACTGTAGAAGGGAACCAGTCTGTGGAAGTTCTTGAATGACAGATCAGAGGTGTGATCAAGAGGTGAGTTCTTGTCCCCACAAGAACTCAAGAACCCCACAAGAACCCAGAAAACAAGGAGGAAGTCCCACCCAAAATGAACATACCCTTATGTTAGCAAAGGCAGTACAGTGTCCCCAACTCAGCACAGACCCAGGAAGTGGCATGGCAGATTGACCAGAGGTTCAATTTTTGTGGTGGGTCAGCCAAAAGGGGCCAAGGTGTACAATTTAAAAGCTTGCCCTGTGAGCCAGAAGATTTTGTCCATTCAGAAAAAGACAAGGAATTAGAGCAACAGAACTCATCCCAGGTGGGTGGGCCTATGTTTAATTTTATTAAAAGATAAGCAAATCTGTTTCATTTCAGAGATGGGGATTCATGTTTTGAAATATGCTTTAATGACACCAGAGTTGCAAGAACCATTCGTAAAAAGTGAACGACCTGGGACAATGAAATATCCCATCTTTGAAAATGACAGATATGTGATTGCTCAAATATTCATGGGGAATTCTTTAGTGACCAAGACATAAGTCTTGTGGTTTGAGGAAAAACCTGTATCTTTTAATGTGTTTCTCTAATGCTGACCTGAAATGCTCTTGAATAAATCTTGAATAACTAAGCCATCTACTCATGGAATGCATAAATTTGCTGCTTTTCATGGGAGCCACCATCACAGCTGAGATCTCAACAAATGTACCCACTTCAAAAATATTATAATAACTTCCATGTGCCTGGCACTCTGCTAAGCATTTTTGGAATGTGCCCTCATCTAATTCTGGCAATAACCCTGTGAAATAGTCTCTGATCCTTAGAAGAACTTCCTGAATTTAAATAGCCTCAGAAAAGATCTCCAGTCTAACTCTGAGTGGAGTTCAGAGTGATTGACAATGCTCCCTTGATCACACAGTTATTAACATGGCAGAGTCACACTAAGCCCTGGCTTTCTACCTCCAAAGACCTTGACCTACTTACCTGTGGCCAGGCACTTGCTGGCATCGCCTGTCTGTGTGGCCCGGATGCGGTAGGGAGAAAGAGGGATGTTGTCACCCCCATAAGTGACCCCAATCATGTAGCGCCCAGTCTTGTCAGGGATGTAGGTGACAGCATACGTGCCATCTTTATTGTCATGGATAATGGCTCTTTTTGGTTTTCCCTCTTGGTCCTGTGGATCACAGAGAGAGGCTATTTAGGACACTGTCATCAAGATGTAGAAACTATTCATGGAAAAGCTCTCACATTTTGTTCATTAATTAGTGTTTCTGGTGGGAGGAGACAGAATCACTGACTTAATAAAATCAGTTTTTCTTGGCAGGGGAAGGAGAAGGTCACAGATCCTTTCAACAACATGATGGACACAGTAGATTTTTAGTAATTTTTCTGTTGCATGAACAAATAGTGGTTTAGCTCTGAATCCATGGAAATGTAAGGAGGCAAGAGAGCAGAGGCTCCTGCTCACACACCACCACATGCACTCTCCTTTTCTCTTTAGCAGTAGGACTTAATTCTTAGCTATAGGTGCACTGCTCCCAGAATACAAGATTCCACTTCCCAGCATCCTTTGCTAAGATATGGCCACATGGCTTATTCTAGACATATAGCAAATGAGAAGGGAGTGGAAGTCATCCGAGGCATGCCCTAAGTGCTACATAAGAGATGACTAAGTGGAAGGGCCTCCTTTTCCCTTCCACCTTCTTCCCCCTTCTGGCCTGTCATGTGGATCAGATGGCTAGAGCAACCATAGCCTTGTGGTCCATGAGGAGACCTTAAGGACAGAAATCACACAGGTTAGGAGCAGAGATATGGAGTCTCTTCCTTGACAAGGTACAGAGCACAGGCCCCTGATCTCCAGGCTTCTTTAACAAGAGAGAATAATCCCAAGTGTGAAAACCATTCTTATTTGGAGTTTACTATAATATGTGGCAGAATTTAGTCTTAAGTAACCCAATGAATAATGTAAATATTTACAACTAAAGATGTAGGAATAATAGAGAGCAAAATATATGAAATTCATTTGCCAAAATGTGATATATGGAGGTATATCCTCAGACCTCTTGGCAAGCATGTTTATTCTGCACAATTACTGACTCACTGGTGGGAAAATCTGACAAACATTTGTATCAGGTCAGAAAATGTTTGTTCTTATACCTGGCCAGGAAATTAGGTCTTATTAATAAAATTTGATTCCAGTAAATAACTCATTTACCGTTATCTGAACAGCAAGCAGACCTTCCCCGGCATCTCTGGCATCAATGGCAAACTCCACAGGCAGACTGGCAGGCACACCATAGGAACTGAGGCCAGGGCCACTGGCAGTCACTTTGCTGGCATCATATGTGGGAAGGACCTTGACCTTAAAGGGACTTGACAGATACACACACATCCCTGGTCAGTATGGATACCCGTCAACTCAGGAACATCTGACCTGTCTTAGACAGAGACTGGGGATATCCACGAGGTAGTAACCACCCACAACAGACCAGTTTTTCTTATATATTCTATGAGATATAAACTAATTCCCAAATTACTTTGGGAAGCATGGGGTTACACACCTTTAATACACTTTCATAGCAATGGTAATCAAAAATGGAAAGAGAATTTTGGAACTTCAGTCTTAATATTTGACTTCATTATCTTTAAATTTCAATATTTAGTCTGCTTTAGATAGTACAGTACCTGTTAGTAAAGTAATACATGAATGCAATTTATAAATATATAAATTTTATATAACTAGAGCTATACGTGTATCTTTATGTAAAATACGTGTATTAGAGGCATGGGTGAAACGTTTTCATTTTAAGTATGATTTAAAAAAAAAAACCTTTGAAGGCTCTTCAGAGAGGTGAGGAGCTTATATAACATTTTTAATATTAATATGAGTGAGGAATAAGGTTTCTATCCAGCACCACCTATAAGTGTTATTGTCAACCAATTCTTCAAGAAGTAAAATTCTTTGGCCTAATCAGGAAACTACTTTCAGGGTCAATGGAATGACTTTGATACACTATTCATTCCTTGTTCCCTCCAAAGATTTCTGACTACTTAATTTCAACTCCACTTTAAAGATGGCTGAAAGGAATAAAGAGTGTGGGGTGCCAAACGAGAGGGACCACAAACATCAAAGCCAGTGTATTTTACAACTGTGAAGAACACACAGGTTCTCAACAATACTTGGCTAAATAGATGTGTTGGTGGACAGACAATGGATGAGTGGGCAGATGGATGAATGGATGGAAGGTGGGTGGGTGGGTGGATGGACAAATGGATAGGTGGGCCACCGAGAGGTGCCAGTCAGTCCTTCAGTGGGGGTAGGCTAGAGGCTGGTTTGGACCCCTTTCCTATGAGTCAGACCCTTACCTACGAGGGATCTCTTCATCTGCATACTTGACGGAGACCATGTAAGGCCCCTCCAGGGATGGGGTGTAGGTGACTGTGTGTGTGCCATCCCCATTGTCCACCACATTCACTGGTTCCACCAGTCCTGAGGATAGAGACGAGAGATCTGAGGAACTGCCTGGCCTCCCCTCACTCCACCCTGGGTTGAATTTGAAACAGGATCACATTCATCCCTGAGAGCTATTGGTTTCCATTGATGAATAACATAAAGGCAAGCAGGCCATAATCAGAGGCCTAAGAAACTGCAGGAGACAGGATCTTCAATTCATGGTTGCAGAAATGATCCCAAGAGACACCTTTAGCTTTTTTGTTGGGTAAGGTACACTCAGTCAGCCCTAGAGTATAATTAAGGAGACTGGCTGCACTTGTTGCTAGAGGCTGTATGGCAAAGATGCATGTTGCAGACATGCAATACCCTTTTCAAGCTGGTTAGGCATGCTTAAGATGTGGCAATTTTATTTTACATCTGAGAAAGGGCCAGAGAGTGCAGAACTCTGAACGGTGAAAATTAACCAATGGACTGGCCAGTCAAGACTTGCGGCCACCTTAGAGCAAAGACCACTATGGCGCCAGCAGGCTGGATATAAGTGCAGGGCAGGTAAGGGTGCTGATCTCACAGGGTGAGAAGACTTTCAACGTGATGCCTGCAAGGGATGGTTAGATTATGTTAAGGTATAATCAAAGCATACATTGGGTTGGTAGATTCGAGACCCCAGTTCTGAATGTGAGCACCAAGGATAGGTCACCAGCTGGGTAGGTTAATCAAAGGATGGCAGACTCATTAAGCAAAGCAGATGAGGCAGGTACAAGGCAATTTCAGAGGAGGGGCCAGCAGCAGGCATTCAGGTTACATAAATTAGAGAAGCAGCCAATAGGAAAATGCAAACCTGTCTCCATAAAGTCACCCTTCGGGTCACCTTTAAAGAACTCTGAAATGGCTTTCAAGGGGCTGTGCCATGACTGGGAATCCATCTCATCAGCTAAAATTAAAAAGCTGTTACTTCAGAATCCTCCATAATAGAGGCAGATAACTAGGTAAAGCGCTTCTCTCTCTCTCTCTCTCTCTCTCTCTCTCTCTCTCACACACACACACACACACACACACACACACACACACACACACACACACGGTGAAGCTTTATAGAATCAGATTCCAACCCCTTGAACTCATTTCCCCCAAACCACTTCTGAGCTTCAAAGGGCATAATCTCTTGGTGAACCCCATTTAAGGAGAAAGCTCCTCTTCAAAGAAGGAAGCCCCCATTTGCCCTGTCTGTGAAGCCAGGAATATAAACCACTGGGGAAAACCCAGATGATTTAAGAATATAGGCAGAGAATGGCAAATTTTAAATGCTAGAAGAGGAAAGGTGATCACCTAACTAAAATTTCAATATACTCCAGGGGTTTGTCCAACAATGGTCTGCTAGTCTTACCAAACCCCAGTCTGAGAACAGGCGTGTCAAACTGCCAACAAAGCTTATTCCCTGAAAGACTCTTTCTCTAGGGAGTTGAACAATGACAAAGCCATGGCCCCTGTATCTGTGATTTCCAGAAATTCTGGGTATGTTCCACGTGAGCACCAAAGTATCTTAAGGAGAGTTACAAAGATCATCCAAATCCAGACCTATCCAATTAACCTAACAAATGCCAAAACAGGAAATGAAGTGGTTGCAACAGTATACATGAGAGCCCAAATACTACTTGCTTTAGCTACTAAAAAAAAAGAAAAAGAAAGAAAGAAATCTAAAAATGACATTTAGGGCTATCTTATTGAATGGGGAAAAGATAGGTCACTAGGAAATAACAGTTGGCTGCTTTTTAAGCAGGAACTTCTGTTCAGTCAGAAATTAGAGCAACAGGGGCCTTCCTGGTGGCTCAAGAGTTAAAGGCTCAGCGCCATCGAGCTATCACCAGCCACTGCAGCACACGTTTGATCCCTGGCCAGGGAGCTGACCCACATGGTGCAGCAGACCTCTCCTGTCTCACCTGCTGCTCCCCTCAGCAGTGTATTTCAGTAGATCTGCCTATCCCACTCCCCACTCCGTCTCTGGTGAGTCCTCTCACCTTTGCACCTCTGGCCTGCACCCTATTTTTTGTATGCATAAATAAATAAAATAAATCTTTTAAAAAAAAAAAGAAATTAAGAAATTTAATTTTAAGTACATGACCAAACTCAAAAGCAAAGGTCCTGCTCTAGGTCACGGCTGCCTCAGCCTGGGCACAGGAATACTGGTAAGAGGGTATGATGCCTACTCACCTCGTGGGCCCAGGACCCTTACTTCCAGCGGGGCCAGGCCAGCCTTGCTGCTGTCCACTGTGAAGGATTGCATGACGCGGGCTCTGACACCTGAGCCCAGCCCGGGGCCGGTGATTTTGACTTTGCTGGGGTCTACGACATCCCTCACAGGAACTCTGAAGGGGCTGCCTGAAAAGAGGTCATGGGATTCTGAGCATAAGCCATGGAGCAACTGGAGACCTGTCTTGTGCGTACCCAGAATTATACCATTGTTCAATCCAGAGCCTCAATTTTACGGGCCTCAGTCAGCAAACTCTGCCTCACTGTACGTGCACCCAGGTGCACCTACTATATGCAGACATCATGGCAGCTGCTGGGCCCAGGCGGCTAATGGCCTTCCAGGAACCCACAAAGCAGGAGAAGGATGAGAAGGATACTACAATATTGTATGTAACATACAGTGTGGGAGGTGGGGGTTGTACAAGGCGCTGGTGGAACATTTAGAAAGCAATAAATCTTGTCTTCAGGAGACCAGAGAAAGCTTTTCAGTCACATCTATGCTGAGAAATAAAGGTGAGCAGATATCACCCAGGGAAGGAGAAGGAGAGAGTCTCAAGAGGGATCAGCATATGCAAAGGCCTGGAGGTGAGGGAGAAGACAGGCTGTTGAAGGACCAGAAGGAGGAGGTTGAGTGTGGACGGAAGGAGCAGAGAGGACTGAAGAGGGACGGACAGGTGGTGCAGCCCATTTCCAACATCCTCTCTCACACAAACAGCCCTCTGGAATCCTCTCTCTGCAACAACGCTGGCATCTTCTGACCTCACAGTCTTCTTGGATCCCTAACCATGGGTAAAGCCTTGTGTCCTTCCTGCATGAAAGGTGTGGTCCCCGTGATGGCTGGCTCCCTGGATGACAGTGGGGGCCTCTGATTCTTTGAGGGTCTCAATTTTAAAGACCAATGAGACAATCAAAATGTATGCACACTGGGATTTTCAAGAGATGCACTGAACAGAGAATTAAGTACGACAGACGCTCATGGGATTCCCCCAACAGGGAGGAACAAATAAGAACTCACCAAAGGTGAGCCAGAAAATGGAGCCCACTGAGTACAGCACCACACCCCCAGCTGCCAAATCTATCATGGGGACAACATGTACCTCTTACTATGTGTAGACGTCCTTGAAGGGTGGCAAGTCAAGGTTGACTGACTGCCTTGGGAGCTCAGGCCTCTCAGCTCTGCATCCCAGAAAGTTTGAACTTTATAGAATCAGGGGTGATAAGTAACAAAAGACCACACAAAGAACCAAGGCCCTAGCTTTTTAACAACAGTTGGGTTTCAGTGGGTTCTAGTTTCTCAGCTAAATGAAATAAATGGCTGATCCTGGCAAAGACAAGGACCACCCTCCAGGCTGGGGTTTCCTGAAACAAAAGTGAGTTTTAATTAAGAGACAGCGGAGGATTTTAGTATCAACAGGTGATGGCAGTAGAAGGCCTTTGAGGCTAATCACCAAGTCACAACTTCCCCACTGGAAGTTGTCTGAATTGAGCATGAAAGTGTCAAGAACCAACCAACCAACCAACATATCCTTAGGTACAAAATGGCAGATATGAAGCATTCTCTGCCACTGCCCTGTTTGGTGACCAGGAAGATATCCATCACCCATGGCAGCCTATTTTCTGATGCACTCATCCCAGTCAATCAGTGGTCGAAGCAGCCACCATCAGTAGACCACAGCTGGCCCAGCAGAGGAAACCAACATGCCATTATGGTAAGACAGGACACCTCATGAAAAATAACCCCACAGTGGGGTTGTATGAGGTCAGGGAAAATGGGCTAATATTTAAGCAGCCAGACTTCCCATAAAACAAATTAAAAGTTAGCAGGCTGGGCATGTTTCTCAGAAGCACCTCAGGAGCATCTTAGCTATCAAGTCTGGCCCTCAAACAACCAACAGTTTACTAAAGGATTCTGCCTGGGAAAGTTCTGGGGTTGGGGAAAAGTTGGCACTTGGCTCTGGGAGGTAACAGTCTGAAACCTAAGAGGCACCATATACTTGATGGAAAAACCCCAAAAGCATCTCTCTCTGTTGTTGTATCAAAGTCCATGTGGTTCAGGTTCACAGGTCCGCCACAAGCCCTCACCCCTTCTGCAAGCATAATCTCAAAGAAGATGGCGTCCTCAAGACTTTCTCAGTAAAGTCACAAGTGTCTTGGTGCCTCCACAACGAAGGGAGGGTCATCTCCATGGCAGCCTACCCGGTCATCTCTCCTGGGGACAATTCTCCCAACCCAGGAACCCAAAGGAACCAATGGCTCTGTTCTGTGACCAATCCCTGCTCCTTCCTTGCGGCAGTCTCCCTGTGTCTTAGTCACAAAAATGCTGGAGGGCAAGCTCCCAGAGGGAGCTTTTGTCTATGACTGAAATCCTCCTTGACCAGTGATTATGGAAGTTTAAAAATCTGTATCAAATGATTTGCAAGGAGAGACTTGTTGCTTTACATGAATCAGAGTTTAAATGAACACCTATGTAGACAGAGTTGAATGACAAAGCTTTCCAGTTGATATGAGAGAAAGAACAGTGAGTGTGACTGTGTGTGCACCTGTGCACCTAGTGGGAAACCTGTTGTTACCGTAAGTGTATAGACTTGATCATTAAATAGAAAATAAATCAATAAATAGGAATTTGAATTTGCGTGTCTTCATTAGCTACCAGGAATGTCAATGGAAAACAGTAAACAAGACATGAATATATAAAAACCAACCACAAAATACAGTGAGTTTCAACTTTGTAAAGATCAGGTTTCCCTTAAATTAAGAGCTAAGTCCTCAACATGTGAACAACCATTTCCCATCAAAACTCCAAACCACCACTTTTTGTCATGTAACTGGTCCTATAGGGAGTTGGAATATCCTTGGAGATGTAGTCCTAAGAAAAAAATCTCCCTTTGCAGTTATTGAATATCAGACAGTTTTCCTAAACAGAAAAATCAGTAAAATAAGACTTGCTTTCAGGCAAAATCAATTATTTTCGTGTTCCTTTCAGGGACAGGGCTTACCAGGGATGTGAGCGCCTCCATAGGTGATATTAACGTCATAATCCCCTGGAGCAAAGGGGACATACTCAGCACTGCAGCTGCCATCCTTGTTGTCTCTGCAATTTATTTTGGATTCCGAGGGTCCCTCAACGGTTATGCCAAGCCCACCAATTCCTGCCCCTCTGGAAAGTGTGCAAAAGAAAGAGAAGTGATACTAGTGGTTCATGTAGGTCTGCTTCTTGCCCAAATTCATTTAAAATCTCTCTGTAAATTACCCCATTGGCCAACCCATCAACTCTGGTGCCACCTCTCACACAAGAGTTTCTCAACTGTGTAATATTAGTAAACATGGCTTTGACCCTTCCTTTCCAAGGCTTACCTTTCTGTTTGTTTCTTTTATCTGATTGGATTAGCTAGAGGTGCAAGCACAATTCAAGTATGTATGTGACATCTGGTTGATTTTAATAGGATTACTTTTTATATTTCAGCTAAATGAGACTGACTACATGTAGTTCTGCATTATCAAAGTAAGGAGGGGTTTCCCTCTAGTCCTGATTTGCTCAGTAGTTCTATGACTACTACCAAGGGCTTTCTAGTACTTTTTAATGTATACTTGACTTTTCTGTAACATAAATCTCTACAGAAGAAAATATAACATGAAAAGAAGACTGCCTCTCGAAAGTTAAGAGACTAAACACATATGTAGGAAACACCCATAACATTTCTTCAAAGCAGTTTAACTACCTAGGGCTGGTCTTTTTAGAGTCAAAGCACAGAGGTCAGGGCTACTCAGTACCTTGTAACCACAGTGAAGACATTGGGTTTGCTGGTAAAAGCTTCTTTCAAACCAGGTCCTTGGGCCTGAACCCGCGATGGCTGGCAGCCTTCGGTGACCGCCACTTCGAAGGGACTGTTTGGGATGGGCACGTCATCGTATGTCACCTCCACCACATGGAGGCCTATTCAAAACAACAAACAGAAACATATTTGCGTATCTGTGGGAAATGACACTGTCCTCCCGGGCTTTCCCTAGTATTCATGTCTATGTGCTAGAGTATGTATTTAAAAAGCTAGTTAAAGAGAGAGTAGTGTCAGTATGATTTGATTTTTGTTAAATATAAACCATTTATGCTTTCTGTTCATGTGTCAGTCCCATACCACTACCACCCCCCCAAACAAATATCACCAAGTCCATATTCAAGTCAGTCATCGTAAGCATAATAAATATCCTTCCTATTTGGGGAAAACTCCATTTAGTCATTAACTGAATGACCAGATGACGTTTTCCCAAAGGGAAACCCATAAAATAGTTAGACATGTATCTACAAAAAGAAATTGAAAATTATCTATACCACAATATTTATAAAGATTACATATCCAGGCAATGAGCATCGATGGTGCTTTCATTTTCTTTATGCTTTTATGATTTATCAAAAATACATGTAATTCCTAATATTCAGAAATTAGTGTTTATAAAAATTGCACCAAGGAGCAATATGCTATGACATCACCTCATAAACCCCATTACATTCAGAAGAGGCTGAAACTAAACCCTGATCCAACTATCACACAACCGGGCCCATCAGTCAGGCAATGAGGAGAAAGGAGGGTCCGCTGGGGAGGGAAGTTTCACGTCCCCTGCCACTACTCATGTGCACTGCTGAGTCAGATCAAGAAGAGAGCACGAGTGGGCCCCAGGCACTAGGAGGAAACGGCTCAGCTCTGAATGAGGATCATGTCCAAGAAGCCAACTCACCTTTCTCAAAGGGCGTGTACTCCACCTGGTAGGTGCCATCGGCATTGTCTGTGACAAAACACTCAGTAGAGGCTCCCGAGGGGTTGGCAATGTGGGCCTTGATATGGTCGCCCCCCACTTGTGTCAGGGGCCGTGAGTCGACTATGAAGTCAGTGGTAGCTTCACGGAACACATCTGCAGGTCAATCACACACATTAACACCTCGAACCCAGGAGCAAACCCAAGAATCACAGTTCTCCGCACTTCACAATGCATGAAATCTAATTTCGGTGGCAGCTGACAACTGCTTTCTTTGACTTTCAAAACCAAGAATATTAATGTGACTTCCTCTCCCCACAAAGTGGCTTCAGCCAAGTGGCAACACAACCACATGTACACTTGTGTCCCAGAAAGTCAACCCCACGGGGCGAAGACAGATCTGCCTGGCAGCAAATGTGGTATTAGCCAGCACCACACTTTAAACATATTAAGTGCCAAAAATGAACTATGTCAAGTTTCCACATAAAAGTCAAGATTTCTGGCTTTGTCAGAAAAAATGGGAAAGTCTGCTGACAGCACTAGGCCCCATTCCCCACCGAGAAACAGAAAAAGGGGATGGGGCAGCAGAAGAGCCACAAGCTCGTCCCTCTGCTCTGGTAAGTATTTTTTCATATTTCTTCTGAGGCATCTGAGTTTGCAATCCCCATTCTGGAAGTTTCCGGTGACCCCTAAGTCCCATGTTACATTGCAGGCGCCCTCAGTGTTTACGAGACCCACCTTTTCCTTCTATTCCTGGCCCAAAGACTTTGACCCTGCTGGTGTCCACGGCAGGCTCCACCTTGACCCGGGCAGGGAAGTGCGGCACGAGCTCCCCGCCATACTTCATGGTGAGCGTGTACATGCCGGCTGTCAGAGGCACGTAGGTCACCGCATAGGTGCCGTCTTTGTTGTTCTCAATACAGACTTCAGCTTTAGCTCCCGAGTCCGAGACGGCTTCCAGGCCCAGGGCGCCAGGCCCTGCTTCTGAACAGTCTACACTGAGCAGCCCTGCTTCTCCTACTTTCCCATGCTCCAGACCTGGTCCCGACGCCATGACTTTAGAGGGGTCGAAAGGCATTTCAATGTCAGCTTTAAAGGGAGACCCAGGTATGTGGACTTCCTCGAAGAGAATGTTGACAAAGTATTCCCCAGGTTTTGTGGGAAGGTAAGAGACAGAGCAGGTTCCGTCCCCATTATCAGAGCATTCAATTTTGGCCTCACATGGACCTTCCACGGTTAAGCCCAAGCCTCCAGTACCAGCTCCTTTGGTGTCAATGGTGAACTCAGCAGGCTTGCCCACAAGACCACCTTGCAGGCCAGGACCATGGGCCTTCACCTATTTGAAGAAAGAATAAAAGTCAAACTCTGCCTGAAGATGCAATGGCTGCTTAGCCAGCACTGCTTCTGACAGCCTGCAAGCGTGCAACCAACCCTAAGTTGCATCTCAATGAAGTGGCGCGTCTCCCTGGGGCCTGACTTGTGTCACCCCCACCACTGAGTTAGGGCCAGAGTGCCACTGATGGTGCAAATGGGTAAGAGAAGGAGTCATGGCAGTGAACTCACTCCACATGGACAGGCACAGCAGAGACATGGCTCTCAAGCACAGAGCAGGCCTTTTCTTTCTCCTGCCAAGCCTAGCTCTTCTGAAGCAGGGCTAGAGCAAGAGACCTAGCACCAGTCCAACAAGCACAGGGGTTCCTCCTTCACCAGGAGGAACTCTTCACCATAGTCCCACAGCCAGAGAGGGGAGGGGCAGCACAGTGAATTTGAGGAGAGGTCTACCGTCTGCTTTAACAATCGACTTCCATCACAAAACAATTTTCTAAAGGTCTTTGCCAGGCAGGACCAGAGCAAAATCACAGTGTTCTATTTGACAACGGGGGACAAGACTTGGAACAAAAACAAAAGCTGACCTTGGTTGGATCTGGCGGCAGTGAGGCCTCCACCGCGTAAGGGCTCCCGGGCACAGGGTGCCCGTCATAGGTCACGTCTACAGCATAGACCCCCTCCTCGCGAGGGATGAACTTGGCTGTGCTGCTCTCCCGGCCTGCCATGGGTGACACCAGACACGGCACCACCTTCCTTGAGGGGCTCAGGATCGTCACATCCAGCTTCCCCTGGCCTCCGGCTCCCTTGGTGTCGATGGCAAACTCCTGATCCTTCCCAACTTCAACTCCTGGAAAAGGGAAACCAGTCAAAGTAATGAGTTGATCCTTTTCATCAGCAAAAACAAGTCAGAGCACAGAAATGAAGGTTCCTTGGACACGGGGGCTACCTCAGTCTCTACCACAAGCAACAACTGATGTCGAGGACAAGATGATAAGAATAACCAGCAATTTGACCTCGATGACAAAGAGCACATGGAAAATAATTAGTGATCATAAAAATAATGACAAATATCACTTACTGACTGTATTTTACATGCCAGGCATGAGAATGGAACATCATCTCCTTTCATTTTCAACATAACCCTATGCGGTATTTCTTAGTAATCACTGGCTCTAACACATGGGGAAACTGAGACTCAGAGAGGTTAACAATCTTTTCCAGGGATATCCAGCAGACCATAGAGCCAGAACTCAAACCTAAATTTGTAAACTTTACCTCACAATCTGCTTAGCTGATGAGTAAATTATAATCTGATTGTTCTCTCTGCTTTACTTACTTTTGCTTTACATTAAAACACCCCCATAAACCCATGTTTTATTTACAAATTCTTGGCAGCAAATTCCATCCTATAGTGTTCCCTCCCTCCCTGACCCCCCCCCAATAAAATAAACATCACAGAGCCCAGCAAACACAGAGGCACTGAAGCAAGTCCTGAGAACTGACTCTGTCTCCTGCCAATTTTTGAAGGTCTTTGCACAGCAGGACTGCAGAAAACCGTGTATTATATTTGACAAAAACAGGGAATGGACTTTGAACCAAAACAAAAGCACTGGGAGTACAGGGCCCCCACCACAACCCAGGGAAATCCTGATTGAGCAATGCAGGGCCTGCCAAGAGGAACACTGCTGAACCACAAGCGAGATTACGGAGCACCACATCCCAAAGGGTTTTCCTGGTTTGGAGTGGAAACCCTTGACGTAGGCAAGAGTGACTAGGGGACAAGTGACAGCACTGGACAGTGACCATTCACATGCTGACTGCCCCTTAGGGACAAAGCTGGCATTGAGCTCTTGCTCCAGAACCCCCAGTCCTGGCCACCAGCCTCATTCATTTGGGTTTCAGGTCAACGGAGACGCTCACCAACGCTCCTACTGAAGACCTGGAGAAACCTTTACAGATGGAACAAGAGGCCTGGGGATGTGCACTGAGCACTGTGTGATTGTGAAACCAGCTGAATGTAAGCCACCGAGGTACAGCCAGGCTGTGGTCACTCAGCAGTGAACTCCAACCAGGAGAAATAAGTGCGAAAGTTCCCCAAGAGCACTGCTAACATAAGAAGGTGGGCTGAAGACATGGGCATCACAGGATAACTCTCATGCAAAGTAACAATGCTAAATGCTTTCTGTTGGTACACATGTATGCATACATGCAGAGAAAAGGTCTGGAAAAATAAAAACCTAATTGATAACTTGCTTAATCCTATGGTAATGGTTAAAGTGGAAATTACTCTTAACTGTGGTTTTTTTAGATAACAATTGTTTTAAATATATAAAAAAATTCTATGACCTTGTGTTGAATTTCTGAAGGTGAGTGATAAGTATATCGACACTCATATTACATAATTCTTTTTACTTGTATATATTTGAAATTTTCCCTAATAAAAAATGGAGAAATTGAAAATAAATGAAATGAGATTGTAATAAGAAGACAACTAACAAGTTAGCTAAAGAAACATTGGGATGAGGGGGGTTGATGGTAGTTGTGGTTTCTGAGTGTCAGGGAGTTGGTTTATATGCTTGACTGCTTGACCCCATTGTGGATTCAGTGGCCCCAGCAGGTGGCACAGAGGAAACATGCTCCAAATTCTCTTTGTAATGAAAACATCACACTGCAATGCCAACAGTTACTGAGGGCTAAGTGCCAGTCCTGAATTATTAGCTCTTTCAATTTTCACCGTATTCTCATCTATGAAAGTGCTCTTGACCACCCCACCTTCAGAGTGCAAATGAGAAAACTGAGGCTAGTGAGGTGAAGTGGTAGGTAGGGTCACCGAGCTACCCCCACAGCATGCCCAATTCAAACCCAAGTCTGTCTGACTGTAAAACTTCTGCAGGCAGAAAGTGCTTCTTTGCAAACTATCTTTTAAAGGGCCCTGACTGGCAGCCCCAGTTGGTGGTCTTACTGACTCAACTCCCCTCCGCTCACACACTTACTGTTTTCCAGCCCATTGATTTTTATCTTGCTCAGATCCAGGGGAGCAGCAACGCCCACGGTGAAAGGACTTTTAGGGACAGGATCGCCACCATATGTCACCAGAACCTGCATGCTGCCCTGGAATGAGAGAGAAAACTGGTTACACCTGTGGACACTGACATACTGACTAGGTGTTTAACCCACCATCTGACTTTTCGTTCTTCCAAGAGACTCAGGACAGTCCAGTAGAGTTAGAAGGCACCTCAGATTTCTCTAAGATTCCGGCTCATCGTAGGAATGAGAAATCAGGTAAAATAAGAGCGGCTAATAACAATAGGAACAATTTAATGAACATATTGCGCTCTGTATTTTTAAGTATTTTCCTGGGGAGAAGAAACAGTCCTCAGGGGGAGTTCCTACTGTAGTCCCCATTTTTCCAAGAAGGGAAAGTATGGCACAGAGAGGAAAAGTCACTTGTCCCAAATCTCATGCCTGGTCTCACCCCCATGACACCCAGAGCTGAGTCCTAGCTCCTCTGCATACTGCCTCCCCAGCCCATGCACACCCAACTCTGGCCACAGGTAAAATCCCAGGGAGCCTTCAATAGACAAAATCATTTTTTCTATGTCCTGGCAATAGATTTTAGGTAGCCAGGCTGCAAAAGGGACTTGCAATTCACTTGGAGCCGTCCCTAAGACCACCACATAGTGTCTAAACTCCTACATCTATGTCAAAGAAAGAAAGGCCACAAGAGCACAGGCAACTGTGCCTGTGGGCCTGGCAGGCTCCTCGCTACCAACCCTGGTGGCCAGGAGGTATGGCACGGCCATATGTGCCACAACTGCTCTCCGCTGGCCAGTCCTAGCCCACACATGCAGGCTGCCTCCCTCCATAGCCAGCCGAGTACCCTCTCTCCAAATCAAGTCTCCATGAAACCCCACAGCTGTAGATTAAGAGTGCCCTCACCCCAGACATCCGCTTAACATAGGAGGTAGGAGGAAATGAAGAAGGGGAGGGAAAGAAGAATCCCCTCAAGAATAGAGCAGGCCCTCTGGAATTCAGCCCCTGTGGAAAGCTGTTGCTGATCAAGTGTTAAAAGGGTGTAGCTTTTGGCCTATGTATATTTTCTCACATTCCTTTAGTAATAAAGAAGGAGGGAAAGACAAGAAACAAATTGGTTGCATCAATGAAGGAGGGAGGAATGATTTTCCAGGAATGATTTATTAGCACTATACACAAACCAACTGGCCCCTTTGCCTCAAGGGTATAACATTTCATGGTAAAATGTATTCGGGTCAGACTTGACAGAGCTGAGAGCAGGCCACGGGACAGGAAAGGTCTCCTCCTTGAAATTTTTAAGGCAAGGACTGATTTGTTGCCTCAGCCACTGCAGCTTTCCCTACACACTGACTCTTCCTGAACTTCAATTTGCCCCCAAATCCTAGCTCCTTGAGATCTAGTGCTCAGGGTTAAGCAGGGGGCCCAAGAAAAACCTCTCCACCACCCCTATATGTTTTCTGACTTTTTCTGGAGTACCAAAGCTCACCCATCCTGTAAAAGAACGTATGTTCTCATTACCAGTCATAAAAAAAAAAAAAAAAAACTCAGACAGAAAATTAACTCTGCCTAAAATAACCAACAAAGAGGAGGAAAAAATCTTAGAGATTTATTTACACCAGGCCTGGCCTATAGCATTTGGTTTCTTCTGAGGCCCCAGCCAAGGAATGGACTGCGCCTGACTGCAGAGGACTGGGTAGTGAGGGATGTCCAGGCAGTGACCACGGCACATTTCAGAAGGACTTCACTGACTAGGGGACAGTTTTATTCTCGCCTCTACTCTTGAGACCTTAACCTTATTCTAAAAAACACGACCCTATCCTGAAAGCTCGGGTGAGGACAAGACAGAGAGCCACCCACAGTTCTGCTTCCAGACCCTCTGTGACACCATCAGTGGTAATGACATTCAAGATCAAGACTGCTATCCCGGGAGGCTCAGCAAACACACGGAGTTTCTGAAAGGTGACACAGTAGCAAGTGGATTTTTTCATTCCCCTGTGGCCCTTGCTTAGCTTGTCTTGGAGCTGCTGCCATCAGCCTCCAATCCGCTCTTGTGAGGGGGAAGCGTGGGTAAAAAAAAAAATGAAGTCACTTGAGTTGATAGATAACCAAAAGTGCAGATGGCAAAATCCTTGAAAGGAAATGGCATTGCAGAATTTCCTTCTAGAAAATTGAGGCTGACAACCCAGTAAGTCCATACTTCTGTCACAAAGAGCTCTGACCTCCGTCTTCTGACAAGACCTAAGAGGGTCAATCAGTAACACCTGTCACTGGCCCACCACAGGCAGGTGGGCATCTGAAGTTGATACCCAGTAACCTGCAGATGTTGGGGAGCAAAGAGTCAGCTCTGGGGTGGGCTGGAGCTCATCACACAGCAGGCTGCACTCTGAGGGGGAAGCACTCACCCTGAGTTGGGACCCACCCTGTCTCTCCACACACACCAAACAGCTGCATTTCTGGAAAGTTCCAGTCCGTTATTTCCTAAAACCACCACGAGGTGTGCCTGTGGGCGTCAGTCCTCAAAGTCTTCTCCCTGCCTGAGTCTGCGCACAGCTTTCTGGGTTGACCCAGGCTTCTTAACCACATCTAAGAGCGCAGCTCAAAAGACATATTTATTTAACTCAATCTTGAGCTGCCAGCTATTCTTCAGAAAAGAGTTCAAAGGAGAATGAGGCTGGGTTGGCCCCACTGTTCTACCAGATTACAATGTTCTGATGCTGTCTCTGTTTGTGATTGAGGTTCCCCTTCATTTATTTACTCATTCGGCCACAAATCCATTCAAAGGACCTACGTTTAGGGCTGGGAATGGAAAGATACATACAACAGGTCCTCAAAGAAGGTCATTTTGTTCAATGCCATTTTCTTATAATGTCCATGAGGGAAAAGAATGGTTCCTGGCCAGGGTCACTCTGTGAGGAGTCTGCATGTTCTCCCCAGGTCTGCAAGGGTTTTTGCTGGGTACGACAGTTTCCTCTCACATCCCCAAGATGTGCATATGAGGTTCACTGATGCTTCTAAATTGCCCCAATCTGAGTGAGTGCGGGGATGAGTTCATTGAAAGGGTGTCCTGGCAGGACTGTTCCCCACCTTGTTCCTGAGCTGCTGAGTTAGGCTCCAGCAGCCACCTAGTTCCCTAAACTAGAATATGGGGGTTGGAAAATGAATGACTACAAATGACTATTGAATATTAGAAGTGACCTAGGTCTTTATTGAAGTTTGGTGATGTTTTCGTGACTAGAAATATGCCTTAAGAGCATAAAACTTGCTTAAATCAATTAGCCTCTGGTAAATTTGATTTTGTATACTTTGTTTTGCTTTAAGTCACAGTTCCTAAGAACCTATGGTAACATTAAGTGGGGACTTACTACACATGTATGATTTATATAGAACATAACAGTCTATCCTTGGGGAACTCACAACCCAAGATAAGATTTAATGTTTTCTACGGATCCAGGGAAGAGCGTTCTGAAGTCCTTTCTGGGGGTGCCTGTATGAAACCTGAACCTCTCCTGATGTTTCTACTTTTTAGCTACTCAGTCAAAATGCAGCAAGGAATGTAGATACAGGATAAAGGAAGATTCTCAAAATGTTTTTTATAAGAGTCTATGACCTTGTGATCTTTTTTGAAAAAGATTTATTTATTTATGCATACAAGAACTGGGTTGTAGGCCAGAGGTGTGGGGTGGTGAGAGGATTCACCAGAGACAGAATGGGGAGCAGAACAGGAGGATCCACTGAAGTACACTGCTGAGGGGAGCAGTGGGCGAGGCAGGAGAGGTCTGCTGCGCCATGTGGGAAGCTCCCTGGCCAGGGATCGAACTTGTGCTGCAGTGGCTGCGGAGAGCTTCATAGTTCTGAGGCTTAACCCCTATGCCACCAGAGAGGCCCTGACCTTGTGATCTTGACCACTGTGTATGACCATGCTTTCTGGTACCATTTTGGAAGGAATGCTGAGACTGGCAACAAAGATGACATCAAGCTAATGTTCTTAGTGTTAAGATTCGCCCCCCGCCATTGCTCAGAAGATTCAATAGGAAAATTATTACCTACTCACCACTGAGTGGTCTGACAAGAACAGGGTATTGTGTCTACGGAAGTGCTGTGTTACTATTACTAATAATGAACCCCTCATTAGGGTTAAAAACAAAGCACAGGGGGCCTCCCTGGTGGCGCAGCGGTTAGGTGCTGAGCTGTGGAGCTGTTGGCAGCGGCGATGAGAGTTCGACACCTGGCCGGGGAGATTCCTACGTGACGTGGCAGACCTCTCCTGCCTCGCCCGCTGCTCCCCTCAGCAGTGTGTCTGTCGATCTGCCTGTTCTGCTCCCCACTCTGTCTCTGGTGAACCCTCTCGCCGCCCCACGCCTCTGGTCTGTACCCCAGCTTGTATGTATAAATAGATAAATCTTTAAAAATAAAAAAAGCAGGGCATCCCTGGTGGCGCAGCGGTTGAGCGCTGCACTGTGGAGCTGTTGGCAGCGCACGATGCGAGTTCAACGCCCAGCCGGGGAGAATCCCACACGGTGCGGCAGACCTCTCCTACCTCGCTCACTGCTCCCCTCAGCAGTGTACTTCTGATCTGCCTATTCTGCTCCCCACTCTGTCTCTGGTGAGCCCTCTCACCGTCCCAGAACATGGTATCCCCTCATCCTTACTATGCCCCCCATCCTTCCACATTCGCCAGCTCTTCACTGACAGGCCCCGGCAGGAATGACACTTCTAGAACAGTGTTTCTGGAGTAAGCATGGCCTTCTCCTATCAAGGCATTTCTCACACAGGGGGATTCTTTTCCTCAAGAAAGAAGGCATCTCAGAGGCTTGGCACTACTATTTAGAACACTATGTTTAAGTAGTAAAATACAGGCTTTTCTGGCAGGATATTAGCTCCCAGACCCTAGAGGTGTGGACAGGAAGCAAAACAAAATTTTGAACAAATAAACACGAACTCATAGAGAGGTCATTTTGGGGAGCAGTCATTGCCTAAAGTAATCAGAGCAAAGCAGCCCAGGTGGCAAGATCTGGTCTGAATTCATGTATTTTGTAAAAAGGGACAATTTCTGTCCTAACTTGGTCTTGAAGCTTGAGGGTCTTAAAGGCTTCTTTGAGAAAAGGCTCTGGAAAAGACTCCACAAATCCTTGCAAAAAGTAAGCAAAAGGGCCAACAAGGAAATACAGAGTGTAGCAGTTCCTTATGAATAACTAATCAAAGATTAAAAGGAAGCTGGCAAGGAGGGGAGAGCGTGCATGAGAGAGAGACAGGTAGCCCTTAGGTCCCGAATTTCAAGAGCTCAACATTTCTCTGCTGAAAACCCAAGCGCAATTCAACAGTGGACAGATTATACCCTTGGTGTCCAAAGGGACCCAGCATAGCACTGAGGAGAAAGGGAACTGGACGGGGCAGCAGAGGACGGGAAGGACCCTACCTGCTGGGTGGGGGTATATTTAACGGTGTGGGAGTAGTCATAGTTATCGATGATATCCAAGTCCTTCACCACATCACCAGGAAGGGGACTGCTGAACTGCACATTGAGTGGGGCTTTTCCAGCCCCTTTGGTATAGACAGTGAAGTGGGTTGGTTTTCCATTTTCTACACCTGGAAGGACAGACAGACAGTGAAGTGAGGAGGCAGGCCTGGCTGGAGTGGTTTCACCTTCATAACCAGTCTGACAGGTTGAACAGCACCAGCTCTACCAAGGCAGCCAGTGACAGGGCTGGCTCCCAGCCATGGCCAGCGGCTCAGACAGGAGCATTGTCCCACTAAAATGGAGCCCTGAGAGAACACTGGTCTCTGGTGCAGACGTCCCTCAGGAGTCTGCCCCAAACATGCCATTGCCTCTGGCCTGCAGAGGGCTCCAGGATGACCTTGCACACACACCGTCTTACCTGCTTTGCTGAGTCCCGGGCCTTCTGCCTTCACTTTACTGGCATCATGGGAGGGGTCAACTTTGACTCTGAAAGGACTGGCGGGGATTTCCTGTAGCAAAGACACTGTCTCATTAGGAAAGCCCCTGAAATGCTGCCAGAATTTAGCCTTCTGCCCAACTCAAAGGGGGAAATGCTCAGCACAATTTTGACTTTATCAGGTGGTGAGCAAACCAGTTATCTGAGCTTGAGTCTTCACACTCTAAAATTAGATAAGGGTCATGACAGGTCACCTATTAAGGCCTAGACCTCTGTAATTACAGGCTTGGACCCATTATCTGCACAGCTGAAGATTTCCCACAAATAGATCAGAAACTGGATCTTTAACATCTAATGTTGAGTACTTAGGATATAAAAACCAACCAACCAAACTACTGAGCATTAAACCAAGAATACAATAACATGAGAGGAGGGAAATGTCCTCCAGGGACAGTGGAGAGCAAAAGTTTGGGGACTGCAAGGAACTGATCAGAGCAGAGAGTTCATGCTTCAGAAAGCATGTTGAAGACTGTCAGGATAAAAGCAGAACAGATTAACTTGATGAAGTCAAATCAAGGACAATACCTTCTGCATAAAACTTTCTCCCGAGGTTCCTATTTTTAAGAAAGTTAATTTGCATCATTGGGATTCTAGTATTCCCTGTTTTAGGTACTGCTGCCAGTCTTCACCATCACAAGTAAGTATAAATATCTGAAATTTCAAAACTCCTCTCTCTATAAAGTTTAAGGGCTGAATCCAAAGTCATTGTTTCAAAGATCAAAGTAGAATACATCTAGAAGTTAACTGTTTCAATCAAAAATGATGAAATTGGATAACTAACCAGTCTCTTTCCAGAGTCCTGTCCTGTAATCACTTAATACATTACTCCTCACTTTTAAAGTGGCAAAAATTTAGTGTGGGTATTTCCTTCCCACCCCACCCCTGCCCCTTGGTTTTAAGAAAACAGAGAACAAAAAACCTATGGAGTAGAACCCTCCATTAGTGGACCTTTTTAGTGACCTTCCTGTAATTAAAAAATAAAAAGGAAGTAAGTGCATGGGCAGCAGGAAAGACCTGAGGCCCAAGCACACACCTGAGATGCAAACAGAACTTTGATGGTGTATCGCCCAGAAGCCGGAGGCACGTATTTGACCGTAAACGTGTCGTTGGCATTGTGAATAATGTCAAAATCCACATCTTCCTCATCCTCACTTAGCACCCGGGCATCACATTTAATGCCAACGCTGACATCACCTGCAACAGACCAGCTTATTAGCACCAGTTTACAAGAAACAGCATGTCTCAAGCAATCACTTCCAGCTCGGGAGAACACCCCAAAAAAGCAACTTGGAAGTTTCCAGTAAGAAGCCTGAGAAAGGGATGGTGAATAGAGGATTAACAGAAGGGACAGAGGATTAGCAAAGATATCACCAGAGAACTGACACAGAGGTTCATTAATTGAATAATTACATACTCAGGTGAACCATTTCCTGGTTCAAAATTCACTGCCCTTGAAAGAAGAAGCATTTTCTTCCCCAAGGAGCAACAACCACTGTGATGGGTTAAGACGCTGCTCACCTTCCCCAGCCTCTGTACAGTCCACGGTGAAGTGAGTAGGCTCATTTGCTTTCAGTCCACTTCTCTCCACACCAGGCCCAAACACTTTGACCTTCTGGGGATGGCTACCCTGCCCGATGTTGACCTAGAGAGGACAGAGAGAAAGTTGTAATCAAGTTCTCCTCTGCTTGCACCCAGTAACATATTGTAAGTCAGCACTGCTACAAATAGACCACTGGGGCAGTTGAGAAAACCCTCTCGTCAGGCCACTCCGCCTTTCAAGGGCCACCAAGGGTGGGTTCCTTCACATAGTTTACTGCCTTGGCCATCAGGCATGGGGACCAGAGCTGCCACAGGATGGGGCTTCTTCATGTGAGGTCAGGATTCCGCCTGCAACCTACCCTGTAAGGGCTGTGTGGGATGTTTACACCTCCCCAGACCACGGCAATGGTGTGCTTGATGGCCTTAAGCGGGGTGTACGAGCAGGCATACGTGCCATCCATCCGGCTCTTCATGTGGATGTCAATGGGCTGGCCTTCCCCATCCTGTAAAAGAGCAGGAGCTAAGAACAGAGTTGCCTCTCACACAGTCTCCATTAAATAGGGTCACCACAGCCTCCCAGGACAATCAAGTCACAACTCATTCAACTTCATGGAGCAAATAGGATATGTCATGTTCTCACAATTCAATATCCACAGGTGATTAGATTTTATATGCACATCTTTATTTTTAATTATAAGAGCAAATGAATCAAAAAGACAGCCATGGTCACTCAATGCTCCTGAATTTCAATCCTAACATTTAAGTCCATTGGCCAAATTCAACTCAATTAAACAAACATATTCAATGTTTACAAACTCCCATTATGGCCTACATAGCTTCAGCCTTACTGAAGAACATTTACAAAGAAATCTGAAATAATCAAGCCTTATTTGCACAGAATTCAAGTCCTAAAGCTGGGGAATACACCCTGTTTTCCAGGTTAGAATCTCATTAAACCTTACATAACCCCATGAGATAAATATTCTCCTTATTTCCTACACGTGGGTAAGAAAACTGAGGATCAGACGGACTGAGCAACTTGCCATCACATGGATGGATCTTGTCACCTGACAATTATCTGTCCAGGTAGCCCGTGGAAACTTACCTGGGCAAATATCTTTAAGGGGGCCTTTCCAGCATCCTTGGGATCCACGGTGAACTCGGCCAGGTTGTTGACAATGCAACCAGATTTCTCCAAACCTGGCCCGTATGCTTGGACCTGGGGTAAAGGATCAATTATGAGTTTCTTTCTGTGTAATGGCCCAACTAAATCCCTATATGAAGACTGGTGACCAGGAAATGGAGACTAAAAAGATGACTCGTGCCTGGACTTACAGTACCTACATAACAGGATAGTTATGGGAAAGAAAATGCTAAAGTAGGTAGCAGTTTAAAAATAAAAACCACTATATTGACCTATCACAAGGGAAAAAGAAAACGCTTTAAAATCAGGACCCAAACTGGCCTGGGTTCCCTCACTCTGAGCTGATACAGAGATCTAGTAACTGGAGTAGGGATCTCCAGCCATGTCCAAATTCAATGTTCCCCCTTTGAGGGGGCTTCATAACCTTTACCACAGACAACACTCCGAAAGTTTGCAGCCCCAGAGAGCAAAGGACCAGCAGTTGCCCACAGAGTGGTAGCCACCAGCTCAGACAGACTAATAACAGCAGCACACTCTGGGGGGAGGGGAGGGGAGAGGTCCTCCTAGTGATCAGCCTCACTCAGACTTGACACTTATCAGCTGCTAAGGGTTTGAAAGCAGGTCTTGGAAACACTTCCAACTTAAGAAAAGAGAGACTAGGTAGGAAAAAAACACAACCTTTACCTCTGGAGCACCTTGAAATAATAACTACAGGAAGTGGCAAGACTGAAATATGATGCTCTGGATTACAAAAATAGCTGGTTATGGAGCCTCCTATGTGGGCCAGGCTCTGTGCTAAGCGCTGTCTTTATGAATGCTACCTCCTTGAATCATCCCAGAAACTCTATAAAGCAAATGCTATTACCATTTCTACTTTATAGAGAAAGATATTATGTCAGAAAAGCAAATTACTTGCCCAACACTGGAAAAGGACTAAACACCAGGATCCCTACTCAGGCTCATTTCTCTAAACTCTAAATGGCTCCTCTCTCCACCTCTCAAAACACTGCTTAAGTCTACTCTCCTGGCACCAGGGAGATTACTGGGAGCCTGGGAAAAAGGACAGAAACATGCCAAGTTGATTTACCAGGTCCGGGTTGCAGTCTTCCGAGGCCGGGTGGATGAAGGCCATGTAAGGACTGTCTTTGATGTCCTCGTCATCACACATGATGTGCACCGCGTACTCGCCCGGCTCCTTGGGCCAGTACTTGACATCACATGATCCATCATTCTGGTCATCATACTCAATCTTCGCCTGGGAGGGGCCCTCAATGGCAAACCCTGGGGATGGAGGGGGAGGGCCTCTCTGGTTACATGGTGAAAAGGACTATTCTATGGTACTATCACCTCATGCCCTCTGTCTCCCTAAAAGCCAAGTATTGGTCAGAAGATTGAACTTTATTTATGTTCCCTTTACCACAAAATACAGCCCACTGAAATTTGACTAGATATGGAAAGAATCAACCTGATAGATTGTTGTTGTTGTTGCTCTTTATACCACCAGCAATCCTTTCTGCTGGCAACAGGGAACAAAGTGTTAAACCAATGACCATTTTTTAGCCCCAGCAAATCTACTTTTTGGATTCCACTTTTATCTGAAGGAAATAACCAAGAACATGTTTAAACAGTTAGATAAAAGGATATGTGTTTTTTTAGGGCAAAACCCTGGAAATAACTGGAGAGCCTAACACTGCGTGGTAGATACAGTCATGCAATGGAATTCCATGGGAGCCAAGGAAAATCAAGACATATCCTATATATATTATTTGGGGCAGAAAGTTATAAAGGTTTCCTCCAGATAGTTTCTGTGGTAGATCAATGTATATATAGAGGATAAAGCCTGGGAGCCTACAAGCAAAGGTTTAATGTAATCTGTGGTCTATAAGGATATATTTTATAAAATATAATTCCTATATATATATATATATATATATATATATGTATATATATAAAATGTTTTTTATACTCTCTAGAAGGAAAAATTTAAAAATGAAATGGACTTCATTTGCATTTTTAGCACCTAAAATAGAGGTCATCAAACTATGGTGGGCCAAATTTGACCACTGCCTGCATTTTATAAATAAGGTTTTACTGGAAAAACAGCTACACTGCTGCCCTAAATACTGTCCATGGCTGCTTTCAAGCTACAATAGCAGATTCCGGTAGTGACAGAGAGAATGACCCGCAATACTAAAATATTTGTTCTCTGGTCCCTTATAGAGAGATCAATATGGACCACTGATTTAAACTGATCATATATACATCTAATGCATATTTAAAATTTATTTAGTTCTGCCCCAAAGAATACTCATATTCCAAATTTCTAAGTTCAGAAGAATTCACCCAAACTAAGGATCAGTCAACAACATTTGCTAAATGCCTACTATGTTCCAAGCACTGTTTTAGGCACAGGAAGCCTCTGCCCTTGAGGTGCAGTGGGTGAATGAATGAAATCTGGTGTTAGAGGGGGAGCACAACTTGAAGGGCAGGAGGCAAGTGGGAACTGCAATAACAGTGGTAATGAGGCAGTCTTGGGTGGTCAAGAGTCCAAGAGACTAAGGGTAGTGAAACTTGGAGGAAACCCCAATATACAGCCTGACTACTGGCACAGGAACCCGATAATCTTGGCCCTCCCGAAGCTCCGGGTAACTGCTTAAACTTACCCAGAGACCCCACTTCAGAGCCAATGGATTCCACCACGAAGTCTGCTGACCGCCCAACAATCCCACCATGGAGGCCAGGGCCCCATGCACGGACTTTCTGCATGCCTGCTTCTGGGCCAACTTGAACTTCAAAGGGGCTAGAAGAAAAGGAACACAAGTAGCATTAAAGAAAAAGCAAACAGGGACTAGATCCACTATGATCTGTTAACACATCTTCTTTCCACTTACCTTGAACCTTTACCCTGGAGTCCCAAGCTCTAGCCAAACCCTTCCTCCATGCAGGTTCCCCCACAGCCATTGTTATGTCAACAATACAGTGTAATGCAGCTGTGACTGCTGGGTTGGCACTTAAGCCACTGCCTCATGCTTTCCTTTCGGTCATTTACTTTTTGTGTACAGGGCTCACTGGACCGTAAGCCCGGGGAGGTAAGAAAGTGCAACATTTTCTTTGTTTATTCTTAAACAAGGAAACTAGGTGAGCAGGCTTTATCTCACACATGAATGAATGAGCTTTAAGTTGGTGCAGAAGGTTAAAATAAAGTTTTCTCAGATTCTCAGAATTCTATAATGTCCCGATATTTTGCAAGGTACTCTGAATTTACTCAGAGTTTAAAGTTGTCTCCAGGAAAGCTGGAAAACACATGATGTAGGGAGGACAATTGCAACGCCCACAGGCAGAGCTGTGGACTATGTCCCTCAGTTCCTGACCGCACTCACGTAGAGGATTTTAATGTAAACCATAGCAGATTTTAACTACCCCACCTCGCACCTCCTGGCATTCCTAAACAGGGGTACACATTGAAAGAGGTTTATAGAAGGATGTACAGACATCCAGCCCATTTGCTCTCTATTACTGTTCCTTCTGGTTTCCCTGCCTCCCACCAGCTCTAAAACCACCAGCATTTGATTTAAAGCAAGGCAGCCGAAACCACAGTGACTTTCTGCTGCTTTTGAGAGTAGGCCAAATGTCTGTGTGCTGCTCTTAAAAAAAAAAAAAATTAAAAAAAAAATGGTTTTCAACAAAGCAGATCTCTTTCTTTCCTGCAGCCTGGGAAGCAACTGCCCTGAGCCAAGCACGCCTCCAGAGGAGATACAACTCCAGTCAGAGACTCACCTCTTTGGAATGTGGTGTGTCCCCCACGTGATGGCGATGCTGTATTTCCCTGGGGTGCTGGGGTAATACTCAAATGCATAGACTCCATCCAGAAAGCCTTTCTGTTTCACCAACTCTTCGAGACCCTCTGTGGGAAGGAAGCACACCATCTTTCCAATGCAATTCTAGGTTCAGAATGAGAATCAAAAAGACCAGAAAGCCAGCAATAGCCACAAACACAAGCCTTACAGGAAAATTAAGTGGCGCTGCCTTAGAGTAATGGGCCCCCAAAATCTAGGAGACTGACTCTAAAGCTGAAAATAGACTTGTCTCTTTTTCAAAGCATGGGGAAATGGAATACTTTCCAGAAAAGTGACTTTAAGAAACCTCTGTTGACTGTGAGGTTCTGAACTTCTTGGGTTTGTACAAAGAGAAATCTAGTCACATCTCAATATTTCCCAATGGCCACAGCCAATTTCTTAGTTACCCACAAAAAGTGGGAAGGAATGTACCCTTGTATGAGTATTTGGTCTGAGTTTCAGGTTAGGGTTCTGACATATATTTTTCAACCAAAGCTGGACAACAAAAGTGAGAAAATCTCATATGCTGTCTACAAGTCTTAGATGCTACACCACAAACTCCAGACAGAGCCATCAGGCAGGAACTTGTTTTATGTTGGGCCCTGAGGTTTGGCCTAGAAAGCCACATAGTCAAGCAAGAATCCAAGGTCAGGGGAAAAAAAAAAGAAACACCTCCTTGGCTCCTGTAGCAACAAGTCAGGAGGGAGAGGTAGTCCCATAGAAGCTTGGTTCCAGGTTTGGGCAATCTAGAACCTTGGCTGCCCTTGGGGCACAGCCTGCCCCAAAGTTCAGTGCTCTGAGATCAAATACTAATTTTCTTAGAGCTCAGAATACTTTTGTCTCCGTCTGCTGGGAAAACAGGGAGTAAGAGCATGCCGGTGCAGGAAGCTCAAGATTTCACAAGGTACAGGAGTGAAGCCACCAAGAGTTGCTATGCTTGTAACTAGAAATGCCAAGTTGCTTATCTGCTCCAGCAGGAAACTGGAGAACAGGACAGACTTCCCCCAAGTCTGCCATGCCCTTTCCCAAAAGAGGGAGTAAGAATGAGTTGCTGGGCACAACCCACTCCTTCATGAATGGCATTTATCTACAAAGAAAACTTAATCTTAGGGTATTTTATTCTCCTTCTATAAGCAATGATCATAGTAATTAGGTACTTGACATAATTTCATAGACCATAAAATATAACCTGTAGGGGAAAAATCACTGGCTTGAGAGGTTGTGCTTGAATTCCAGCTTAGATGCTCACAAGTTATGTGACCCTGGGTAAGACCCTTCCTCTCTGAGTCTAGGTTTCCTCAAATTAAAAAGTGGGTCATTTTAGGTTGTTATCCCAAGGATAGAGTTTCCCCAACTCCATTATATCACAACTTTTTCTGCCCCCAGAAGCCTTAAGATAATGTGAGGCTGTCAAGCCACCACTGTTCTTACCTGCAACCAGGGCAGACATTACTAATCAATCACTGCTCCCTCCCCCAGGAAGCCCAGAAAACCTCAAATCTCTGCCACAGTTCTCTGAGATAAATGGCGCAGAACTGGCCATGGAGTGAAATCCATATGCTTTGGCTACAAAGTTAGCTGAAATCACACTTGACATGGAAGAACAAAGGAACACTTACTAGGACCCTTCACAGTTACACTGAGCTCCCCACTTCCAGCAGCTTTGGTGTCAACTCTGAAGTCAGCAGTCTCCCGGATGCGAACGCCTTTGGGCTGCAGGCCTCGGCCACTGGCCCGGCAGGCATTTGGACTGCAGGCTGCAAGCACAGTTTTGACATCAATTCAACCTTTTATTCTGCAGTCAGAGTTGAGCAAGCCAAGGTAACTTAGAGCCACCCGCCAAGAAAATATTTGTTTTGCACAAAGAGTATGCAACAGTTGCCTGAGACCAGGGGTCCCCTTCAGGGAGCACAGCAGGCTAGCAAATAAGGATACAACATAACTCTGTCCAGACACACCACAAGGCTGGGGGAAAGTTACTTTGGCAAAGAAAGCAGGAGAGCACAGGGTAGATGTGCTGTGTTCCTGGTACCGGCTGAATCCTGGGGTTTATCCTCTCCATGATGAGGGAGTGAAGACCTAGTGCTGGACATGGTTCAAACTTCATTGCCACACTCAAGGACCCGTAACTGGGAAGACTGGACTTTTTCAAGTCTACCTGAAAAAATGTCTGACTGGGTTCCAAACTTTGGGTCAACTATTTCTAAAAGTCTAATCATTGTCTTCTGTATGAAGAACCAGAGGACAGATAGCTCATAAAGAGACCAGGTCAACTCTATATTGGCCAAGGAAGACAAACATTTTAGGACTGTTACAAGGTCCTTGGAACGTGATCATGTAAGTGCAATGATTAGCAATTAACACCACTCTCAAATTGACTTCTGGATCTAGTTTAAAAAACTAACGCTGCAAGTCTAGAAATTGAGGACAAAGGTATCTTCTAATATTCACAAGAAAGGTTCACAAAATCACTGTTCTAAGGGGTCTAACAGCAGCTTGATAAAAGGTATACTTATACCTTAGGAATTTTTTGCCAGCATGGAAATCCTTCTCATAAGGTAGAGAAATGTGAGATTAATGGGTAAAATGTCATGTTGTTTATTAAGTGGTTTTTCTTTTCCAAGTCTGACATTATACTATTATTTGACAGCTCTCTGTACATTAAAGGGTAGAAGGGGTTCCTCTTCCAGAAAAAAAAATATTCTTGGCTCTAAAGAAGGAAGGTAATTCCTCCTCTGACTCCTCCTCCCTGCAATGTCCTCAGCTGGCTAAGAAACAAGTGCTTCCCAAAGAGACAGACACACACCCTTGGAGTTAAGAGCTGACTTTATGTGGTTCATGAGTAAACAGAAGTCTATGGTGGCACCTTATGGCAAAAGACATTGGTTTTCCATCATGAACGTTATATAAAGTTTCTCTTTTGTGTAATTCATTTTTGTGGAGGGAGGGTTAGTAGATGAAAAGAAAAACTATTAAACACCAAACAGTACAACAGATAGATGGATATGCCAGAAATGAAAATGTAGTCCATGAGTGAAAGGAAGTCAGAATTAGTAAAACTGTTCAAAATGCTTTCTTTTGTGAAAAAGAGTTTAATTTATCAATATGTGGGTCTTATTTTTTTTTCTCCTGGTCAAGAGGAGAAAACGTGGTCATACCAGAAATAAGTCACAATAGGATGGCAGGACTTCCCTTGTAGGTTTAAATGTGTGTGTGTGTGTGTGTGTGTGTGTGTGTGTGTGTGTGTGTGTGTGTTTTAAACAAAACAAAATCTCTGGAAAGTCTGAACATGAACAATAGTCTCAGCATGAAAAGAGTAACTGGTCAGTTCATATAAACACTGGCAAGAGCTAAAGAATTTGGGAGAACCCACCAGATTCTCCATTGCCCTGAGAAATCTTAGAGTTGCTAAAACGTAAAGTGAAAGTGTGTTTGGGGCCTCACTGCACAAGTTGTAACACCTAAACTACAATTTCCTGAGTTCACAAACAGCACAGACTCGGCCAACCTTTGCAGGCAGCATGAAGAACAGGCAAAGAAGCCCCACCCAACCAGCCCTTACCAAGTGAGAGGCCTCTGGCCCAGTGTTCTCCACTAGGAAGCCAACAGCTTTGTGGTCCAGGCTGGCCCAGAGGCAGGATTCAGAAGAGGAAGCCAGATCTGCAGACGCAGATGCAGAGGACAGAACAGGGAAAGGCAAGTATTGGTTAGAAAAGGCAGTAGAGTTGGAAAAAAAAAAGAGCAACAAAGTCAGAAGGAAAAAGAGTAACACTAGAGAACAACGCATGCTTCTGGCTGCAGAGGGAGTTTAGAGCATGGTTATGGGGTCAACAGAGACCTGGGGTCCACTCCTACCAAGAACTAGCCTTACTGATACCATATGTTAATCTTAGTCTCAGTGTCTCCATCTGCACACTAGGGATAATAATCATAGCTGGTGTGACAGTAGATGCAGTTTGGCTAAGTAAAGACTGAGCAGTGAGGTTGCAGGGCACCAGCAATGCAACTGCTGCTAACCTCAACCACAGACGCTGACTCTTCCACGGGCCTCTCCGCGAGGATAATGATACTTCTGAATGAGAGTTTGGGAAGGATTAAATAAATTAACATACAAAAAGCACTTAGGTCACTGCACTGCTCACAGGAAAATATCAGTATTAATGTCTTGAGAGCAAGGTAAGACACTTTGCACAGAAGGGGCCTTGGCAGAAAGGAGACAGAAGTGCGGTCAGTGTTGAATCCTGACTACACTTCTCAGAGTTCAGCTGTGCACATAGTCAGTCTCAATGCTGAAAGCAGATCTAGTCAGCCAAACAGCACTCACCTTCCCCAACCTGCACAATGAAGGGACTTTTAGGAATGGTATCCCCAGCAAAAGAGATCTTGACCACATGGGGGCCAGGCTGCACTGGTTTGTACATGCATCGATATATCTGGTTTCCTTTGTCTTCCACGAGCAATTCCACTGTGTTCTTCCCTTGGGGATCTTCCACCTCAACACCAATATCACCCACACCAGCACCTATGAGAAAGCAAACATCCCAGGAGCCAAAGTCATCCTCTCAGAAAGCTCACTGTTGGTAAGTACAAAAGCAGAAACAAAATTCACACTGAAGGAGACAGGGAAGCACGTGGTAGGGGGAGGGGAACTAGGAATTACGGCTGAACTCTCCTTTTTCCCCAATTCTAAATTTTCTACATTGCAAAACTGACTAATTCAAGAACAGTATCTAATTATTCGGTCTTTTTATTCTCTCATACAGGACCTAGACAGAACTCTGTCTCGTAGATGGTTCTTTTTATTAAAAAATTTTATTATAGTAACATTGGTTTGTAACATTATATAGGTTTCAGGTGTACAGCAATATATTCAAACATCTGTACATACTACGTTATAATCACCACTAAAAGTCTAGTTTCCAAGTAGATGACTCTTAAAAACCTAGTTTCTTTGGAACATCTTAAATTAAGTCAGAAATGAACACAGAAATTGACTGATTATTACTAATTAAACCCAAGTCTGAGTTAGAGATTTTAGAGAAGAAAGCTGGTTTTTAAACATCTAAAAATATAATCAACACATGTGAAAAAGCTCTTTTTGTTTCTGGTTGTTTGATTTAAAAAACACAAGATCAGGCATCCCAAGCTTCTGGGGTCCTGAGGATCATCTCAAGTTTTGGAAGAGGGCCTGCCCCATGGAGGAGAGGCACGCACCTGCTGTGTAGATGTCAAAGTAGGTGGGCTTATTGGCGATGTTCCCTGCAGCTTCCAAGCCTGGGCCTTTCGCAGTGACTTTGCTGGCATCGCCCTGGGCCTTGTCAACATTCACTTCAAATGGACTCTTGGAGATGTGCTGTCCTGCAAAGAGGACTGTGACCTGCAAATGACAAACATGTGAGTGATAATCACCTCTGGTCCAGCAGGCCTACCACATCCAACCGCATATGCTGGTGATCCTTTCCGCCTTCTTGATTATTAATGCGACTGTCTGGACGCCCCTGGTTAAGCGGCCTTAATGGAGCTCCCACCTCGCTCCGCCAGTCATTCTACTGGGCCTGGAATATCACAAAAATCAGATGTGTTTAACCTCTTAATAAAATATGAACAAACATTGTACTTGAATCTCTAGACACTGGACCCTTTCAGGAAACTACAGAAGGGGCCACTGTTCTCCAGAATATAATACACAGTTCCAGGGTTGCAAATCCAGGAGTAAGGCGTTTTCAAGGAACCAAGATCAATCTCAGGTACATGAATTTGAGACACAGCACAGATGTCCATCTAAAACTTGAGTGAGAATTCTTATCTTTCAAATTTTAAGGGATATTAGGTTGGATTTCATATGGACTTAATAAATTAATTACATCATGAATGCTCTATTCAAGATTTTTTTCCCCTCAAATTCACGATGTTCTAAGGCTATGGTTCCAGGTAAATTCACTAAAGCTCAAGATGGTGAGAATAGTGTAATCATAAAATTTTGACATGGTTTACATGGCCTGTACATGCTATTAAAGGCTTTTTTTTTTTCCAATGAAAGTGACATTCCTGGAACCCACCACTCTCCCACAAGCCTCCCTTACCCATGGACTTATAGGCCATTGAATGGCAACTCAAACAGAACTATTGATAAACGGGGCCTCGGGCGGGAGCCTACGTATTTCTCCATGTTCATGAGTGGGCCACTGGCCTCCACTGTTGAAAACTAGCCTTCTCTGTACTCAGGCTTCAGTGCTGACAGACACTCAAGAGCACCTCGATGGTGAAAACTTAGGGAAGAATTAAAGACAAAGAGTGCATTGTTTAGCATCTGTATTATAGGCATGTAGCTACAACCACTCATAACCTCAATGGAGCTGGAAAAATCTGTGACACTGCAAAGAACTTAGTCAATTCAACCAAATGCCTAGATTTCAATCAATCTGTCTATACCAGCTAGTATCTCAAGTCTGATTAGCAGAAACCCCACATTTTCTTTGATAAGTATGAATACTTTCATAATCAGAAAGGAAATTGAAAAGTTAACTTAAGAAAATCACTCTTCTTCCTAAGATGCCCTTCTCCCACACAAGTCCAGAAAAGCAATCCAAATAACAGCCAGGAAGGCTCCTCTTACTTTGTGCAGCCCAGTGACCTTGGGCAGATATTCCACAGAGTACGTCTTGTTCTTGTCACTGTCAGGGGTCACTTGTGCCTGGGACAAAAGATGAGTGACAGTTATAAAAGGTGTCAGGTGTAAGTAAAGACCATGCTGTGTCAACCAAGGTCCTGCAGACTATGAAGTAACTTAAACTTTTATTGGCTTAAGTAGTTTCTGAAAGTTTAAGAAATGCCAGGTCCAGCGGCAGATACCAAAAATAAAACAAGAAGCAAACCAAGTACAATCCCTGCCCCCCTCAGGGGGGGAGGGGAATTGACAATATGCCAGCAAACTTAAGAGTTCATATGGTGATAAGCACTAGGAATAAAATATAAGTAAACAGCAACAACAGCATGTGCAAAGGCCCTGAGATAGGACCCAAAACATGGTTAGTGTGGGAAAAGAATAGGGGAAGAATCACTTCTATTCTAGCCCTCTATCTCAAAAACTTCAGCTCACAAACCTTTGCTAAATTCAAGCTATGCTTTCTTTTATTAAACATTGTGGCCTTGGATATCAATTTTATTATTTTTCAAGGCACAGTCCTTCGGCAAGTCACTTTAACTATTGTAAGCCTTAGAATCCTTTTGGTTAAGAAAAGTTTTGGGGTGAGATTTAATGAGAAAAATGGAGCCACAGTGTCTGGTTTTGTTACAAGCCCCCAAAATTCCATGAGACGCTGGCAGGGCTGGCAGTTTTCTCCAACATACCTCTTCTTTGTTCCCTTCAGGGTCCTCCACAAACACCATCACATCTCCTTGCCCAGCACTGATGGTGTCCACGGTGAACTTGGCTGGCTGCTTCACCATGTTTCCAGTGGGCTC